>MNCI01037634.1:318793-341199 GCA_015680685.1 Gnetum montanum
GATATCGCGGCCCTTGCGATATCGCGACTCTGATACGATAGGGTGGTGATATCACGGCAACTGATACGATACAACAGGGTGGTGATATCCCAACGACTGATACAACAGGGCTGTGATATCACGACTATCAGCACTATGAGCAATTCAGGTCTCATCACTAACCAATAGGATACTATAAAAAAACATAAAAGAATAAGTCTTCACTTCTACAAAGAGAACATTAAGGAAAAACATTTCTCATATGTTTAAGACGAGTTATGATAGGAGGACCTTGATAAATAAGATAGGATAAAAAATACAAATTTTAGAAAATGTAGGAGTTCTCCAAATATCCTTCATTTTTGTCATCCAAAAGTGTGATGATAATTGCATTTTCCAAGCTTTATTGAAATTGTTATGAATAAAATCATTTTTTGTAATAATCTCATAAGTAACTTTCAAATTAAATAGAAAAATATATTTGCCATCCTTCCAAAAAAGATCTGGAAAAGCTTGATGCAAACTTTTGTCAACTTTAAATAAATTGTTAAGATTAGAAATTAATTTTTAAAATTCTTTTTCTTCTTTCTATTTAAACCATGGAGGCTAGAAGCTTCATTCTAAGTAATCTATCTATCATGCATACTATAGAAAACCAAATACTATAGAAATAGATTCCAAATGCTATAGAAGTAGATTCCATATGCTTAATGAAACTAAGAAGAGTAACAATTTCTTATTCAACTTTACTAAAAATTAATGGAATATCATATAGCTTGACAAAATATGGAAATTTAAAATATCCTTTAAAATAAATATAAAAAATCTAGAGTCCATTTACATGTGATTATGATGTTGGAACCTTAAAAGAATTATTATATAGTTCAGTTAGAAATTTATAACTCAGCATTGTCCACTAGAATTAAACCCATGAAAGAGCTGACTATCATGCTTTCTCATCACATCATTTAATTACAAAGAAAGACTTTGATTATGAGGTAGGTAACCTAAAATTTGAATGAACATGTATTGTGATATAAGATCAACAACTAGTAACTCATATACATTATTAAGGAGAATAAAATCAAGTGTCTTGGTTGCATCAACATTATTAGAAGAAGGGGTCAATTTCTCATCAACTTGTAAATTTACATTTTGAGAATCATATAGAATTCTTTATTAATTGAAAAATTAAGACTAATATAGAATCCCTGTAGAGAAATTCTAGAGAAATAAAGTTTGTTGGAAAAAAATTGAAAAGAGAAAAATTAAATTTTCTCCTACCGGTACCAATACCTTTGAAAATAAAAAGAGATGCACAAAAGGTCATTGTGGGAGGTTTGATGCTCAAAAATACACATGCTAGGGCATTGACCGCTAGTTAGATGATTCGGTACTTAACTTGCACAACAATACTCTAAGAAATATTACATTTAAAATCACCGCTTACCCTTCTCCTAATTATACTCTCCGGTTGATAGAAGGGTGATCATCCCACGAGAGTGATGGTACATAAGTGAAAGCCACTTCTTTCCGAGTAAGCTCGAACTCAATCTCATTATCATCATATTCCAATGATGGCCCCCAAAAAGACACATACAAACTTTACTCTAATTATCATTGATTCATTCTCCGTTACTTCCACGTAGACAGAGCCTTAGCTAGCAAGGAATCCAAACTTGAAAATAAATGCTATCGCTACGCGCACGTTTGAACGATAGCGACGTGCGAGTGCCAGCGTATAACCGTTGAGTGGTCTAGATCCATTTATTATTATTATTATTATTATTATTTTCTATTCTTGTTGCGAGAAAAGCTCGAACTCATCCATAATGTGAGACGGTCCAATCATGTGTTCGTGCCTCAAAAATACGTTTATTTTCGGTCATTCATCTCAAATCTAAAATGCTGCTTCAGAATCCTCAGATAAAATGCACCTGCACAGGCAATTTGCAACTGTTTTCTGTATGTATTGTACCAGTGGGCAGTTGCGGATGAATTAATCGTCAATCGCCGTAGCAGCACCAGATCAGAAGCCAGAAAGCCTTTCTTTCTTTCATTCGTACGAGCTCTGTTTCAATTCAAACCGAGATCCGCAGCAGACTGCCAAAAGCTTCAGGGTTGCACAGTAAATATGGAGAAGCAGCATCAGCAACAGCAGCCGCCGCAGCAGGATGATAAGTATGAGCAGGTGCCTTTAAGTGACGCCAGTAGCAGCGTAGAGGATGAAGTTAAGAGCAGAGGCGTTACGGCCGGAGCCGGACACAGCGGTGATTATGCGCCATATCCCAAAGTAGAGATGGAGGATCCTGCTCAGTTGCAGAAAGAGCGCCAGGCATGGACTTCTACGCAGCAAAATCCTCCCCCGCCGCCTCTCGCGCAACAGCAGCAGCCTCAGGGAAATCCCTATGTCGAAGCAACGCCTCTTCCCCCTGAGAATAAAGGTAAGGATTTCGTCCATGGCTGAAGATCCTTTCTTCGTATCCTAGGGTTCTTGGTTGCTAAGGCGTTGGCATTCTTTTCCATGTTCATGATCCATGAAACCCTAATATTCGTTAGTTTTGATGTCGCCTTCTTTTGAAATGCTTGGCTCTGTTGTTGTTCTTGAAAAATTCGGCCTTTGACGGAATATAGCGGGGTGTTTGGTTTTTTCCGTTTCCTTCGAATGCGATTTCGTTTGAGATTCTTAGACGGGGACATCCTGGGGTGTTGGTTGCTGATTGGCGGTTTTGGCGCAGGGCTTGTGGAGAACGTACGCGGTGTGCTGGGAAGATGGGGTAAGAAGGTCGGAGATGCCACTAAAAGAGCCGAGGACTTCACCGGCAACGTTTGGCAACATTGTAAGCTCAGCAGTCAGCTGTAACCTTGATTTTACCAGTAAAATTTGTTTGAAACTTTCTTGATTTTTGGATTTCATCTCGCACAATTTTTAAGGGTATCTAGAATTCCTATCACTATTGGATGAATGTTGTTCTAGAGTAGTGATTTTTGCTCCTTGTTTGCTTACAGTTCGATTTTTACTTAATCAGTAAGTTATATGTATATAAGAATGTATTTAAGATCAATGCTCTGGTCAATTACTTTGTGGTGGATTGTTCCCTATAAAGATGTACGCCAATGTCCGGTATTTAGTTATCAATTAAATAGGTATACTCCAAACCAAAAATTTATTTTGTGATATATAATTATATTTACCGATGGGAATTGAAGTTCACAGCTAACATTTCTTTTCTTTTGATATAATGTCATCTGCCTTTTGTGCCAGTGAAAACAGGTCCCAGCCTTGCTGACACGGCTATGGAGAGGCTTGCCCAAGGAACGAAGGTGCTTGCTGAAGGTGGCTATGAAAAAATATTTCGTCAGACCTTTGAAGTTCAGCCAGATGAACAACTTAAGAAGACATTTGCCTGTTATTTGTCAACAACTGCTGGACCAGTCATAGGAACCCTATATTTGTCTTCAGAAAAGCTTGCATTCTGCAGCGATGAACCACTTGCTTATCAAGTTGATGCAAATAAAACTGAATGGAGTTTTTACAAGGTATACTTTATCTGACATGGTTGTTTGTGTTTCATACTTTCATATATTATATGGTCATAGCGATACATTAAAGGAAATACATTATTACAGGTAACCCATGTCTATGTTATTATAATAATGTATTCTTTTTCTAATATTCTTTGCATTGCTTTTTACTCCTTTTACTCCTGGAAATCTACAATGTTTCAAACTCAACATTTAAATGCATCTTTGGCATCTACTTTTGAAGACAGTAAGATAAAGCTATTTAAAGCTATTTTTCCATACAAAGCACTGATTAATAAACATGACTAAGAAGATGCAAAATTAAGTTCTTTTGCAGTCCATTGCATCTTAATCTAAAAAGTTTGATGTTTTTGCTCATAAGAGTGAGCTTTGGTATCATACACAAGTTATAGCGGATCTTTCAACTTATTACACTATATTTTGGTCTGTGCCTTGTTTTGGTCATCATTGATATATAGCTGCAATTCTATGCTGCAGTGTTATGTCGTTCCCATTTTCTCCATGATAATATGCTTTGCACCATCTATGATAATGACATTCTTCCTGTGTATAAATTACATTCTTCCTCATGTTATTGACGTAATCACGTAAATGTACATGGTCAGTAGTGTATGTGACATTACTGATTTGCTTCTGTTGTCAAATTTATTACCATTTCCTCGTCACCTTTTTACTTGATTCACTTAACTAATTGTATGCTTTGTTTTACTCTCTATGAACTTTTTACTCGTTTACTACGATTATTTGTTCTTGAGTACAAAAGTCTGTATTCCTTACTCTTCTTCTAATCTTACCTATTTCTGACGTAATTACTGTCAGTCTTTTCATCATATGAACAATTTGTATACACATCCTGTTCATTAGTTCCTCATTTCAACAACATTGTAGCTATCTCCTTGATCTGCTGATTTGCAAGTTTGGACACTGATTCTGGCATCTATGATGATTTTAATTTTTGTGGGGACGAATTTTTATTGAAATTGTGGTTCTTCGTGTACCTTTGAGCACAATCATCATAAATTTCTCCACAACAATCTCAAATCTTTACTGTGCTGTGCTTTTATTTTTAATGCCTACAATTTTTGGGGCATTGCTACATTCAAATAAGTGATGTCTTATCGCATGAGCAATGTGGAAACCGCAATCTTATGTAACAGAGACAGGCAAACTCATAAAAACTATTGATTAGCACACATTGTAATGATAACCGCTGGACAAGATAATAGCAAACCAATGATGCAGGGAAACATACACATCATGCTTCTAGGTATAGAAAGAGATGGTGCTGTTAAACTTGGTATACTTTTATTATGTTCAAGTACAAAGTATGAAAAATTATCACAATGACAAGAAATGTCATTGGGGTAGATGCTAGTTTAGCTATATATTTATAATATATATCTATAATTTGGCTGCAAGAATCTTTTTCCTGTTTGAAAAATCAAATTAGAGGATCAAGTTTAAAAAATTCATGTATAATATAGGATGAAAAGTTTGGAAAATATTATTTAGCATTACATTATGAGCCCTTTAGAGGGATATGGACGAAATATAATTTAGCATTACATGATTGAGCCTTAAAGGATTATGAATGAAATATAATTTCCCATTACAAGAATGAAACATTATGGACAAATTTTAATTTAGTATTACAGGGTTATAATTGGTAGTTGGCCTCTCAGCCAATCAAGAAGTGCTTCAGTGATAGCTACAGAATGTTATGTTGGATATCAGACTATCCACTAATCATCATCCTAAATTAGGCCTCTTGCGTATAACTGTTACTGCTCTTTAAATAGGCAGTTGCCAGTAACAGAAACAATATTAATATTTTAGGCTAATATTATGAACCCAAAAGTTTGTAGCAGAGAGATAACATGAAATGAATCCGACCTTTGCAAACCTTTGCCTGTAATTGGGTATTGGTGACTGTTACCAAAATTTTATGACATGGTAGAAATCTTAGGAACAGGGTTTAGCAACTGTGGGAATTTACAAAACACATCTATCTAATAGAATGCTATGCTAATATTGCAATTACATTTGGAGAACACTATTACACATATTTTCTTCATATAGAAACCGATATAGTGAATTTCCAACAGAATGTCTTTGGTTTTTTCTTTGTGTAGTGTTATCCTTACACATGTTACAGAACTCCATTGTCAGTTCTTGTAGTGTCATTGGTCCAACTCCTTGTCCAACTCATCATTACTTGCATTTGTCAACCGAAGTTGTTACTGGCTACAGCTTCTTTTCATGGGTTCACAACTCACGTAGATCTTGTCATGTATTTCTTCATGAGTTGCCTATGATCCCGGGTCTTGTATATTCTTTGACTTAGTCCATATTGACTCCGTGTGTTGAATAGTCTTTGTAAAATTTAGTTGATTGGCATGCCAAGTCCGTGGCTTTATATTTTTCACTTGAGCTCTGTGAGTTTATGTTTGTCTATTTCTCCATATTGTTCCATGTCTTCTGAACTTACACAACACTTATTATGAATAAACGATCCATTTTGATTATTCACAGAAGTTCATTCCTATTCATGTCTTAATATAACAGACAATTAATAGCCTCCTGTGACTAGGTTAGAGTAGAGTGTGAATTGCAGAAACCGGAATAGGTATATCCATAGCAATAAGATATTGCTATGGTTACAGGAAAGTACATACCTTTATGAATTTTTGTATAATAAATGATGGATGAAACCATATTGCAAAACACCATTATGGACTACAAACTTATCATCAGTGCATGCCGAAAGATAATGAAGCAACTTTTAATGACTGAGTGCCATAGTGTTCTCTGGTTGTTTCTGTTTGCTTATATGGAAAGAACAGGGACTATCATTTGGAGTGTTGGTAAGGTGCTTGTTTCTCAAGTTGTAAGACATGGGTTTGAACTTGGGCAGAGCCACTCGAAAGAGGTTAGGCTTTTGTTCATCCACTAATGCTCTGCGGGATGAGCATTGAGCCTCTAGGTGATGAACTGATAATCTTTTTGTAGCCTATCCCATTTTATTTGATAAGGCTGAGAGGATGAAGATGGCCATACGGAAAGAACAAATTTGCTTAGGAATTATGAAAGTAGTATCACGTAGGTGATAGCCAACAATGTGTAGCTTGATTGGTTACCCCATGGGTCAGACAGTTTGCAGGTTTCAGGTTAGATCTTTGCTTGTGGTGTCTTTTCTGGCTGGTGGCTGGTTAAAAATTACAAAAATGGTATCTCATCGAAAACCTGGAGATGCCCTGAAGTGGAGTTTGTTCTTCAATATCATTGTTTATTTAAGATACATTGTTTATCATACTTAATCTTGCAATGCCACTGTTTCCCAAAAGTCCAATGCCTCTTTGAAACAATGAATTGAAGCTCTGTTTTTATTTTTATTTATTTCATTTTCTTGGGTTGAAAGTTGAAGCTCCCTTTGCCATTCTACACTTTTGTTAAACTACATTTTATATAAAAATCTAGAAAAACACTGGAGCATATTAACACATGAGCTGCCTTACTGGAGTAGATTTTGGATGAAGTCTTAGTTACCATGATCTCTGGTGCTTTTTAAGATGTGGTTTATCTAATAGTTTTCTTTGCCCTCATTTAACTTGAATAATTTCCTGCACAATGATTGACTGAAGTCAAGTAACGAGGAAAGTAAATTTCATGTTAGGCAAATGAAACCCGAAATGGCAATCACCAACTATTATTCCTTGTAATATGTCTTTACATTTCTGTTTAAACCATTTATATCTTGTTATCTTTCTTTGTTTGTGTCGTGGATAGGTTGGCTTGTTTCTAGCTGTGTTTGCTTTACTGCTAGTTTTCCATTTTTGTATTGGACGTTTGAATTTTAAGTATTCGCATCCTTATTCCTGTGGTTTCATTCTACTCTATTTACAAGCCAGAACAGTATTTTAACTTTAATGCTGTGTGAAGGTCACACTGCCTCTTTATCAAATGAAAGCTGTCAATGCCTCGGCAAATAGAAGCAATCCTGCAGAGAAATATATCCAGGTTATTACCACAGATAATCATGAGTTCTGGTTCATGGGTTTTGTCAACTACGATAAAGGATTGAAGAGTCTACAGGCAGTCTTGAATAAGGAGGAGCCATAATTTTGTTGTGTATATTTTGATTGTTAACGAGTGTAATGTGAGGACGTTTTTCTTGTCTGTAATATCCTATGGAACGCAGAAATCTAGTTTTGATGAATGCTAATGTCATTTTAGCAGTGAACCCTTATATGCTCTCATCATTGTAAGCAATGTCGATGCAGTTGTGCTTTGGTAAATGCTTGCTCATGTTTTTTGTTTACTTTTGTTTATACCTCAAATATTTGTTCAGGAACTCTCTTTATCATTTGTAATTACTTGTAACTGTGATTCCTTTTGAAAAGCATGCTTGCTTGAATCCATATCTTGAATGGATGGAACTCGTCCTGGAACATATATGAATAATTTATATTATTTTTATAATTGTAACGTGCACAACATGCCCTAAGCCTCAGGGATCTTGACGTCGTCGATAATTTGCTGTCTTACTAAGAAACTCTAAATGACTCTTCACTGTTTCTTGGAGACACCTTTTGTGATTTGATTTTCAAAGAGTTTTGAATACACATTTTTTCTGTTACTTTGGTAGGCAAAGCGGAATGAAATGTTGTGATGGCTGTTTGATTTCTTGTCCGAACGATGATGAGTTTCACAAGCACACTATAGCAGAGACCTAGGAAAAATAATTAACGCCGCTATCACTTTTATTAATTTAATGGTTGTTTCCCTATGTTTGATAATAGATGTCAAATCCATATATTCTGATGCTTTTAACATAAGATAATGCTCCGGGATGGCAAACGACGTTTGCTCCCAAAAGTTGGAATACAAATAACATTGCGAAAGGAGTGTAAAGGTTAAACTTGTTTTCAAAATATTTTGGGTGGTTGATGGATAGGTGTAATTCAAGTTTAATAAGTTCTTCTTAGGTATAGAATATACACTAGTGTTGAATTAAGAGTGAAAGCGTTTGGGTCAAGGTGAAGACATTTAATATATTTTGAGTTATTTAAATTTTTGTGCCATAGTTAAATGGTTTTCTTTGCATAATATTTCCAAACCAAAAGAAGTTGTAATGTATTTAAGTTTTTTTAAAAAATTTATTTAACATTATAATGTTTGCCAACTTTTTATACAATTTCATAATATTGTTTACCCACAATTTTAGGTGTGGACTGGAATAGTGCAAATGTGACGGTTTAGTTGGCTCATTGTTTATTGAGCATAGCTAAAGAATTGTTAGACGTTTGGTAGAGTTGACCAAAAAATTTGCACCATTTGTGTAGACTAAGAATGTGCAAGGCAACTTTTGAGTAGTTAAATAGAAGGTTATAGATGCTTTGATTCTACAATTACTAGATTGGTCTAGACTATTCCATCTCATGACAAATGTATCTAATTATGTTTTGGGGACAATGTTGATGCAACTAAACATTAAGGAACAATCCTACTGCATGTGCTAGTAAAAGCATCATTGGTGTATACTTGAAATACAATACCATTGAGAATTAGTTGATGCTAGTGATATTGGCATTGAAAAAATTCAATCACTATTTATTTGCAGGTTAAATGTTTTTGTATATTGATCAAAGCTTTATTTGTTTTCTTGTGAATAAGTCAATGCTCATCCACAAATTATTAGATAGTTGGTAATTTTGTAGAAATTTAACATTTACTATGATAGACAAAAAAGCGATTAGAAAATGAAATGGTAGGTCATTTATCATGGACTTCGATTGGATCGATGAAAAATTGTTGTTTGACCAATTTCCAAATATGATCTTATTCACAGAAGCAATATGAGATGTTTCATCATGAACCACTCATTGGTTTATTGATTTGTTGAACTATCCTTTTGACTAGAGAATCCCTTCTAATTGGGATAGACAAACAATATGATGGTGCCAACACATTAGTTTGATGGTGCATTATTAATGATAAATAGTTGAGGATCCACCAACCCTCCCAAGACCTTACTTGGCGAGATGAGCACTATGGCTCTATGTGATGATCTTTAGTTGAAACTCTAGGATGCACATGATGGACCCTATGGTGCACATGGGAAACAAACAACTATAAAAATCTTGATAGCTTGTTATATTTGGCCTAACATATTTAGGTATGCACATAAATTTGCACAAGCTTGTGAATGTTGCTAATGTGATAGTGGCATGACATCATGATTTAGAGGGCTTTAGTAGCAAATTCAACTATTAGAACCATTCGACATCTAGGGCACTAACTTTATGGGTCCAATCTCATCCATATCAATTTCATAGATCTTGACCCATGAATATGCATGACCAATCCAAATAGAAAATTAGGGAAAAGGGTAAATACTACTCACCAAAACAATCGAAGTCTCTAGATATAGAAATAACCACAACAAAGCATTAACATATATATAACTCTGTCCTTGTTTGATCAACATTTGAACTAAGACTCCCAAGATTGCTAACAATCCAAGGCTAGATCCTAAAGGCCCTTGAATCTGATGAGTGGCAAGGTACCCCTACACTCAACCATACGAATACGAGCATTTCACGCATGATCTGGTCGAACTCCGCAGACAGGCTAGTTATGGTATTTAGATAGTTACTCGCTGATCGCAGTTCGCTATCTTCCCACCTGGACTAGTATTTGCTTTGTGACGTATGGTTTAGTCTAGAGTGAGGTGTATGATGTGGTCCTACACTAATGCTACTCCTGGAGATGATGGAAAATAATCTTAGCTAAGCTAGGAGGAAAAGGGAGAGAGAATCTAAACTAATAGGAGATAGGGAGAGAGAATCTAAGCTAGCCTAAGTGCGATGAGCATTTGTTCCTTAATCATCCGTACACATCTTGGACCTCGTGCACGACTACTACTGGGATTACCAAGCGCAAATCCTAGGTACGTAGAATCTAAACTAATAGGAGATAGGGAGAGAGAATCTAAGCTAGCCTAAGTGCGATGAGCATCCGTTCCTTAATCATCCGTACACATCTTGGAGCTCGTGCATGACTACTACTGGGATTACCAAGCACAGATCCTAGGTACACTACTGGGTTACCAAGTAGTCACACTTAAATGCTTGTGATTAAGTGATACTCACTTTGCATTTAAGGAGTTTAGGGTGAAGAGGTATTAACTATGAAAGCAATAAATAACAATAACAATTAAATAATTAAACTAAGTGAATGCTGCAATGATGAAGTAATCTCGATCTTTATTGCTGATCATGTGCGTGTCCAAGTACGTCACACTCGAATAAATGATGCTGTATAATTACAATCACCACATTGCGGGCATGCACTACGAGAGTTGAGAGGAAAAAATGACAAAAAGATCCTACTCTAAACTAATTTCTAATTGACAAAAGACTCCATTCTCGTGTGCCTTCATGTGTATTTATAGGCTCACATTGGAACCATGATATTGCATATCCGATATCACTACTGAATGCGATATTGCGTACCCGATATCGTGGGTCCGATATCGCAACCAAATGAACCACGATTCATCATACCCCCACGATTGAATGAAAAATCGTCCTCAAGTCAGAACGAGAACAATTCCCATGGATTACATAGTGGATAGGTATGGGATTATTGACTAACTAGGGAGCTATTCATGTCGTAGTGGAGAACTCAATAGAACAAGATTGAACATAACACGACAAAATGAAAAATTCCTAAAATTACAAAATTGGGTGGAACTCATGTTGTTCCTGGTGGTGGTGGCTCCTCCATGGGTTGCTTTCCCTTGTCTTGCGCTCCAGGTCTTGGAAGGTGATAATGTTGAAGTAGTGCCTGGAGTTTCTCCTCTTCAATTCAAGGGTCCTGTGCTGTCCATGCTGATGCTCCAATGTTTGACAAAGTTGGCACCTCCCATGGGCACGGTAGTTGCGAAAACATTGTGTTTGCCTTGACATACTAGGTCGCAAACAACTGTCGTTCCTCCTCATAGGCTCTGGCTTTGTCTCTGTACTCCTGAAAATCTGTAAGCCTTCAAGCCAAGTCTATTGCGACATCTTTTTGTCCTTGATAGCTTGCTTTAACCACCTCCAATTCAGAATTTGCAACTTCCGGCTTCTGCAACGTCTTCTTGTGTTCTGCAAATTTTGCTTCATACTTGGCATAGGTGGTAGCTACTTGCTTCTCGAGCTCTGTCCTCGGGCGCCTTGCTGTCAACATGGCTAGATTGGCATACCTTAGATTTGCCAACTCTATGTATTCTGTAAGATCTTGAATTTGCAGGTCTCAGCTCTTAAGTTCCACTTGGTGGGCAAAAGCATATGTATCCAATATGGCTCGCCAATTAGTGTGTGATGCATTGAAAGCATTGATGTGGGCCTTGGCCATATGGATCTCCTGTTCGATGATTTGTTTGTACATTCCCACCTAGTCTTGGAAGTGCTCTTTTAAACTTTTTGTGCCGCTTGGCCTCGTTTTGCCACACGCTTATTTTGATGGTCGTCTTTTGACGGATGGCGCGTACCTCCTCCATTGAGAGGGTTCAATTTTCTCTGGCTAAACGGTTCATGTCCTAGTTGACCCTGATCAGTTGTTCTTGTAGCCAATGAAAATGTTCTTCGAGAACATTCTTTTGTTTCTCCATAAAGGTCAATCGAAGATTGTCAACAACAAGCTGTTTGTTTTCTTCTTGTAAGGCCTTAAGTGCCTTGGCGTGCGCGTAAGTTTGCGTTTGTGCCATGGAGGCATTCCAATCAGCCTTCTCTTTTTCCTCTACCACCTTTTTATTTTCTGCTAGTAATTTGTTAAGTTGGTCTGTCGTGAAGGTGTCCAGCTAGTCCACAGGAATGAATTGAGAGGGATCCCGCTGTGCTGCTTGTAGGGTTACAAGCCTTTCTTGTAGTCTTGCAACTTCTGCTTCTGCATGTTCGACCCTCATCTATGTCATGACCAACTTTTCCTTGGTGGAGATGAGGTCTGATTGTACTGCTGTAACATCTTGTGGGATGCCAAACAAGGATGTCATCACCTATCCTTTTTGTAGGAGTCAATCAAGCACATCCTCATGCTTCGCAGGAGTCATTGAAGGATTAGCCAAAGTTTGAGCATCCCGTGCTCCTGTGAAATCTTCCGGTGACACAACAGGAACGTTAAAAGGTTCCTTGATGTGGTTCGTGACCACCTCTACAGCTCCAGCTGCATCCTGGTGCTACATGACCACCACTATGGCTCCTTCACCAGTCTCTAGTTGCACTTGAAAGGATGCAACATTTCCTAAAATCTGCTGTGACCAATAACTCTCCTCTCCTCCTGTTTGAATGGATACCTCGCCCCGTGCGCGATCTATAGAGACAGTGGGCCATACGGTATCATCGATGATGTGGAAGAGATTTGCATCATCACGACTTCCCCAATTGATCGTCTCAGCGATGGCCCTGAGATGGCTCATCAACAGTCGATAGTCTTGCAGCGGTGGAAGCGGTTGGTCTCGTTGGCTCGTGCTAGGCCCTACTTCTTGCTGTTGACTGGGTCCCGTGCTTGGAGGTTGGTTGGGCCTTGTGAGTTGGGTTGCAGTGGGCCTTATCGTTTGTTCTTGCTCTTGTCCTGGCCCTAGAGTCTCACCAACAGTTTTTCTTGCAATTGGTGGCTTTAGTAGTTCAACGTATGAAGCATTTTGGGCTTTCCTGAGGACATCATTGGTGTATCCTCGAATACTAGCGTGCTTGCACAGCTTCCTGATGAGACAAGGGAAGGGCAACGCAAACATTCCTATCTTACGTTCTTCAAACTGCCTTAGGATCTCCATGAAATATAGATGAGGCAGGTTAGCATTAATCTTTCCCATCAATATCGCACATCCTCTTGCCACATATGTTGAAATTTTGTTTAGTCCTTTTGTGGGGAAGGTGTGATAAGTTCCAATTTTAAAGTCGATTTTCTCTTCCAATGTCAACTCTCCATAGGTCTTATCTTCTTTACCATATGCCCTGTCTAACCAAACCTTTCGCGCATCAGCATCAGAGTGAGTGGACAGACGAGCAACCTTTGGCCCTGTATTCTGAAATGGCTTGAATGGAGAAATCAACAGATACACCACAAATGTTAACTATAGTGCCTTCTTCTTTAATTTTCCAGAATTGATACGTTTCTCCTAAGTACTAGGCACCGCTTTCAAAGAGGATAGGCCATAATGGGAACCCTTTGAGGTGGTCCCTAACGGCCTTAGGAGTGATTTCTGTGAAAGGTCCGAAGTTCAATTCCACGATCACAACAGCTGATGTGGACTTTTCATGGATGGCCTGGACACACTCCGAGGGCAACATGAGATGTCATCCCTATTCAGGCACTGCAATAGCTCCTGCTTCTGCCTATCTTGATTGCACAGTGGCAAAGTCTTCTTGATGGATACTGAACGATTACTCCTCCTGCTCTGCGTGTTGTTCGGCAGGCATCTATCCTCTACCTCTCCTGGGTTACTTAAACACACCTTGAGAGGGGCCTTCTTGTTGTGCACGCTTTGCGGCCATCTGCAATCACATGGGGCCAATCAACACCAATTTCACAAAACACACACATGTAACTATCACCGCGATGAGAGGTGAATTCCATGCTACCCGAGTCACAAGTCATAATTACTCAAACAACGAGGTGAGGTGAATTGTAGAAGGGATTGCAGAGATCGGGACATGAGGTAATTAACTCAGGGCACATTGAATCCTATGTGTAAGGCATGATTAGTGTGTCATTAGCCCATCACTCCAAAATTAGAACCAAGTGCTTTCCTCTAATCAGTGACATCGCATTGCTTCATCCAATGATGGACAACCATAAGAGCACCATGACAGCAAGGCGTACGATCACTTAGCATTATGTTCAAGGGAGGAATGATTCAGATTGCGGCACTTTGATCTTGATCTTTTTTTTTTCTTTTTGTGTAGCTACTTTGGCACACACTTTTTTTTTGAATGCTTAATCCAGAGAAGTCACCTACCTTCAGGCATGAATACATGTCTTTCCAATGGAACCCCTTAGAATAGCATTATTTTTCCTTAATTGAGTGCCGTTTGATTACTCTTACTCCCATTTTTCGTTAGATCTACAAGGATCTTAGTACAACCAAGCTGCCTAATAACTTTAATAGATGTCACCAAAGAGAATCCACAAGTCCCCTTGATGTCACACCCTGGCCATTCCCGCTTAGTCCATCCTTCTTCACTCTAGATATAATAACACAGCGTTACTTTAAGTTTTATGATGACAAGAATATCATTGTACCTAGAGTAGAACCTCTTATTAATAGAATGAGTGGATGGATGTTGTGGGCTCGCTGTTCAAATAATTAGTCACCTGAGACTTGATAGCATAGAACAACACCTCAACCAACGAGTCACATGAGTGTTTTATTTGTAGATGAAATTACTCAAAAAAGATGAAAAGACAAAAAGACAATAAGTTGAAAAGTGAAAAACTAAAAAATAAAAAATTGTAAAATTGAAGAAAATGAAAAACATTTATTAATTCTACTTGTTGTTAGAATGGGGGATACCCCCCATAGCTAAATGGTTGAGCATGGTGAGAATTAATAAATGAAAGGCTAGGATCCTTGCATGTTGGAAATATTGGAACTTGATCATACTTACCCCATTGGGGTTCACACAATTGATTAGAGTTGATATAGTGGGGCAAGTTATAATATGTGGTTAATTTATAAGGAGTTGACCCACTATGGTATTTGTGACCGTAAGATGATATGCAAGGATCGATATGTCTCCCTACACGGCTATATTCATTGGGCCGTATGGTTGTTGGAGTATTGGTTGGTGGCCCAGAAAAAGTAACACGAGGTATTGGATTTGAGGAGGGAGCTGCACCATAGTGTTGGACTTGTGCTGGGTTGGAAGGTGCAGTGGGCTCAAAAGTGTGCTATCCCTTCTTATGGTCACATCTAAAGAAGGGGTGCCTATGATGTTGTGGAGGATTCCCATTGCTGTTGACAGTAGAAGCACAAGTAACATTTGTCGGTTGATGCTATGATGCAAAACCCTTTGGAACAATTGGTGGCGATGTAGAAGGAGACGAAGGATGAGAATTTTGAAATTGAGGAGAACTGTAAGGTATCCAAGGTGGTGGTTGTGTTGGAAAGGATATGGGTTGATAGTATTGAGGAAAATGATAATACTGTGGTGAGATAGAGGATGTTGACCTAGTTGGAGAAATAGGATGTTGGACTTGATAAGCACTTAGGTTCGGATGATATGAAGGGTGTACCTAGTTTGAGGGTGGCCTCCCCCACAATTGGGATTGTTGCCACTGTGATCGAACACAGTATCTCTATACGAACTCTAGATGTAACACTCTTCCCCAATGCTCTTGTAAATGTGACAAGATTGGACATTGGCCCTTGGGGTGATCATACAGGCAAATGTTGCATTGATACGTATGATTGGCAGTTAAGTTTTTATTCTCTTCTACCCTTCTTTTTGATTTTCTAGAGGTATTTCGTCCTAATTCTTGGTTCTTCATGACTCTACCTCCAATAATGTTGGCATATTCTCTGCATTTTTTATGCATTCATTCCCTCATCTCATTGATCTTTGCCTCAATTTCATCCAATGATTGTAGTATTGGCAAAGATGGTTTCACCTCCTTGAGGTGAGTTGATTTCTCCTCTTCCTGCTTATGGACCTTTGTTAATGATGAGTAGTGAGGTATCCCTACACTCAACCATATGAAACGAGTGTAGCACGCACGACTCGATCGAACTTTGTAGACTAAGTGCCTACATGCCCCATGGAACACTTAGGGTTAATCATTCGTTGTCTTCCCAAACTTACTTGTAGTTGTCATGGTGTATGGTTAAGTAAGTCTGAGGTATATGATTTTTATATGCTTTTTATGTTTTATGTCTCCTATGCTAACAAGGTGAACGGTTAAGAAACTAATTACTAACTCTAACTAATGAACTAAGTCTAAATTACCTAGCGTCAGCATCCGTCCCCACTTACCATACACACCCTGAATTGATGCAACCGTGGCTACCAAATGCTAATCATTACTAGGATTATCACGCGTAATGCACACGCTCGAAGTGGTCGTACTGAGGCACTTAACTAGGAGGAAAGGGTTGAGGAAGCTAATCTAGCCTAAGTGTGATGAGCAGCTGATTCCTTGATTATCTGTACACATCCTTAGATGTTCGTAATCAAGTTGTACTCATTCCACGTTTCTAGCCTAAGTGCAATGAGCAGCCAATTCCTTGATTGTCCGTACACATCCTTAGATGCTCGTAATCAAGTCGTACTCATTTCACGTTGTGATGAGCATCCGTTTCTTGATTATCCGTACACATCCTTAGATGTTCGTAATCAAGTCGTACTCATTCCGCATTACTAAGAGAAAGCAATAAATAACATTAAATAAAATCCTATTCCATGCACTTGCAAGGTTTATCCAGGAAGTTCATCTTTATTGCCGTACACAACTTGTGTTCAGGTACAATGTTGATCGAATAAAGATCCGTTCACTTTAGGATTCCTACTGCGGGCACATGTAAAATATTCTATCTCTGGAGTGATCAATCTACCAGAGTTTCCCTACTTCTAGCCTAGGATGGGGAAACAAGGGGAAGTCACCTCTTATTTATAGATATGACGGCGCACCGCAATATCGCATATGCGACATCGCAGGGGACAACACGATATTGCGGCCTATGCGATATCGCATCTCATCAGTTAAGTTGAGATTTTGGTCCTATTGGGATTTTTCAACATTCTCCCATCTAGCCATTTCTCCTTCTTTTTTTGTACCCACTTAATAAGCTCTTGGAGTTGATGGGTTTGTAGCTCATATAGTTGACCTCGAGCATACATCCCTATGGTCTCCCTTGTTTCATTACAGAGCCCATCAATAATTTGGTACATCAGCCTCTCCTTGAAGAACCCATGGCCTGTGCAGTTGTTTAACAATGCATAATATCTTTCTAAGGCCATGTTTAAGGGTTCATGTTGTGCTTGCTTCCACTCTTGGATTTGTTTCCTCAAGGCTGACACTCTTGCATAGGTTTGATATCTTTTGTTGAAGAGCTCTACCATTGTTGGCCAACATCGAATTGATTTTGGTTTTAACGACCTATACCATACTTTTGCTTGGCCAACAAGTGTCAGAGGAAAGAGCTTAATTTTTTGCCATCCATTATCAATGTTGTTCCATGCACATGCATTGTAGAAGGCTTGTAAATGTTGTTACAGATCTAAATCGTAGCCTCCTAAAAACTTAGGAAAGTTGTTTAAGTCAAGCATGGGTAGATGGCTTTCTTTGCGATGCCTGCGAGATATTTGAATAGCCTCTTGTATTTGTGTTGGGCTTGTAGTGGCTAGTAGGGGTTCATCGTCACTAGGCAGGTTATGCATTCATAAGTTGGGACGATGTTGTCTTCGTTTATGTTTATAGGAAACCCCTACATCAGATTGGGTACTCCAAACTTCATTTTCATCATCATATAATTCGTTGGTTCTCTAATGAATTGCCTTACTAGTTGTTGCGTTATCATAGTCTTGTGAGAGAGACATGGTTGTAAATTTGTGTGTGATTTAATTGCAATTATTTCTTCCTAAAATATGTATCATGAATACTTTGTTACAGTGATCTTGTATGATGTAGCTAATCTAAATAACTAGCACTGTCCCTGGCAACGGTGCCAATGATGAGTGGCGAGGTATCCCTACACTCAACCATATGAATACAAGCATTTCACACATGATCAAGTCAAACTTCGCAAACAGGCTAGTTGTGGTATCTAGATAGTTACTCGCTGATCGCAGTTCATTGTCTTCCCACCTGGACTAGTATTTGCTTTGTCACGTATGGTTTAGTCCAGAGTGAGGTGTATGATGTGTTCCTACACTAATGCTACTCTTGGAGGCGATGAAAAATAATCCTAGCTAAGCTAGGAGGAAAAGGGAGAGAGAATCTAAACTAATAGGAGATAGGGAGAGAGAATCTAAGCTAGCCTAAGTGTAATGAGCATCCGTTCTTAATCATTCGTACACATCTTGGACCTTGTACACGATTACTACTGGGATTACCAAGCGCAGATCCTAGGTATGCTACTGGGTTACCAAGTAGTCACACTTAAATGCTCGTGATTAAGTCATACTCATTCTGCATTTAAGGAGTTTAGGGTGAAGAGCTATTAACTACGAAAGCAATAAATAACAATAACAATTAAATAATTATACTAAGTGAATGCTGCAATGATGAAGTAATCTCAATCTTTATTGCTGATCATGTGCGTGTCCAAGTACGTCACACTCGAATAAATGATGTCGTACAATTACAATCACCACACTACGGGCATGCATTGGGAGAGAGAGTTGAGAGGAAAAATGATAAAAAGATCCTACTCTAAACTAATTTCTAACTAACAAAAGACTCCATTCCCGTGTGCCTTCATGTGTATTTATAGGCTCACATAGGAACCACGATATCACATATCTGATATCACTGTTGGATGCTATATCGTGTACCCAATATCGCGTACCCGATATCATGGGTCCGATATCGCAATAAGATGAACCACGATTCATCAGAATCTATGAAATCCATCAAGAAAAGCAAGAGAGTGGAGGATAAAGTTTTCAATCAAAAACTAGAAATGCATAGTTGAGAAGGAAAAAATGATTTACGTTTTTTATGAAAATTAAATCATAACTTTAAACTTATTTTATTTCTCACGATGAATTTCATAAGCCTAACTTTAATTCACATAGCCCAACTAATACAAATAAGACCCACAACTCATAACTGGCTCACAGGGACTCCAAATCAAAAACTGATGAAACCCCCAACTAGCACATCATGTCGACATCATAACCATATCATCAAATGCACAAGACATCCAGAAACATGATAACATCATTATCAAACATAATAGAATAACTCAAGCATAAGTTATAGGCACACTTTTGCTTATCCTTCCATGTCATTTGTTTCTACCAATCACAAAATCTCTCTAATACATCCCACAAGATCAATGTGCATAATCATGAAATCCAAACTCATATATGCAATATCATCAAAAATCTTATAAGACATGCCATCATAGAATCTCTAACTACTCATAATAACATAATTAGCTAATCATGCTCAACATCCCCAACTGTAACTAATCACACACAAGCCAAACATAATGCTATATGTATTAAAGTTAAATGATGACTATTTGGCCTTGAATGATGAATTTTTAAATAAATCTTGATGAAAAGTGATGATTTTTTAATATACCATGAGTCATAGTTATAAGAAACAGAGAATAAATATGATATGAGGAAACCACAAGTGGACCATGAAAAGTACCATGAGTCATGGCAAGATGATTATAGGAAATATGTCAATTCTAATGATTCCATGGTTGAACCACAAATCATGGTGTATTTACCTTTTGTTGCTAGGAAGGCCATGAGTTATGGTAAAGAACCATGAGTCATGGTTTTAAACCATAAGTTGTGGTTAAATTGTGGTTGATTATCATTGCTATTGACAATGATGAAAACAGAGGTGGTGACCTCATGGTTGAATTCTAGATAGACCATGAGTTGATCGCAAGTCTTGATCTATTTTTTCATGATACCATGAGTTGTAGTTAGGTCATGGAGAGATGAAGAACTTGATTTTTGATTGATTTTGAAATTGAATTTTGATGAGACTTTAATTACTAATGTTGCGTGAAGTAGCTGCACAGTCTAAGAATGAGATTCAAACAAATTACATTGAAATTGTAATGCAATGATGTGAATGAAACATAGATGATTATTGAGGTTTTGAAGGATGATAGTTTGAACTTGAGAGACAATCTTGATTTAAATTCTTGACGATGTTGGCAAGTTGTTAATGATGCTCATACATGTAGATTGTAAAAGCTTAATGATGTCATGAAAATTAATATGTAATGAGAGAAGACTTCGTGAAGAGAATGATTGAAAATAGCTAATTATAATTAATGAATATGAAAGGGTGAGAAAGCTTCAAAATTCATAATTGGTCTTTATTTTAGAAAAATTGAATCATTACATCATGGAATGACCTTGGAATATAAAGAAAATGATTGGCTCCATACTAGGGGACATTGAAATGACATTCCCTAATATAAAAAAAATTAGGAAAAAAAAGGTATAAATTGCATCCAAAATATTTTACATATGTCCATCAATTCATAAAATAATATTAAACTCATGTTTAATTTTTAGAAAAGAAAAGAAACAAAATGATTTTATGTCTTTAGCTCCTTGTCTTCATTTTGGATTAAATTTTGCATTGAACACTAACTTTAATAATACTATGGGTCCTATGATGAGGGGTTAAACACTAAGGCAAAAATGATTAATAGATAGATAACAAGAATATTAACTTAAACAATTAGAATAATTGATCTAGTATAATGATGCCTTATAGACATATAGGACCATGTGGAAACATTTAATAGGCAATACTCTTTAAGAGCTTATATATGGAAAATTGTCAAAACTACCTATACAAGTTGAGTTGAAGATATTAGCAGTTAGTTTTGAACTTGGACATTAATTTAGCACAAAAAGAAATATTAATAAACCTAAACCTACAAGACAAAGATTGAATGGTAGCCCTTATGCATAATAAGATCCATAAAATCTATTCTAAACAAAGGCACGATAGTAGGATTAGGTAGCTTGAGCTCTAACTTAGGGAAAAGTTATTATGCTATAATCCCAACCATGTACCTTAGAAGACCAAGTTTCAAATACTATGTGATGAGTCATGGTCTGTCAGGCCCAGTTATCGGAGCCCAATTATCGAAGCCCTGTTATCGAAGCCTTGATGCAAGATATGGTCTGTCAAGCCCAGTTATCGAACCCCCGATATCGTAGCCGCAATATCACATCAGCAATATCGTAGCTACGATATCATGTACGCGATATCGCAACCTGCCTCAATTTCTATAAATAAGAGGCAGCTTTCCTTGTTCTGGGAGTTAGTTCTTAGTTCCTTACCCAAACTCTTGTAGTTTTTCCTTCCTAGAGTTAGAATTATTTCCCAATGTATGCCCGCAGTGTGGTGATTGTAATTGTATGGCATCCTTATTCAAGCGTGGCATACTTGGACACGCACATGACTGGAAATAAAGATCGAGATTACTTCATCATTGTAGCATTCACTTAGTTTAATTAATTAATTGTTATTGTTATTTATTGCTTTCGTAGTTAATCTCTCTTCACCCTAAACTCCTAATTAAACACAGAATGAGTACGACTTGATCACAAGCATTTAAGCGTGACTACTTGGTAACCCAGTAGCATACCTAGGGTTTGTGCTTGGTAATCCCAGTGGTAGTCGTGCACAAGGTCCAAGATGTGTATGGATGATTGAGGAACGGATACTCATCGCACTTAGGCTAGCTTAGATTCTCTATCACCCTCTCTCTTAGATTAGTTAATATTATCTTTCATTACCCTCAGGAGTAGCATTAGATTAGAAATCACATCATACACCTCACTCTGGACTAAACCATACGTGACAAAGTTAACACTAGTCCAAGTGGGAAGATAGCGAATTGCGACCTAAGGCTAACTGTCTAGATGCCACAACTAGTCCATCTGTGGAGTTTGACTAGATTGCAGGTGTAACACTCTTATTCGTATGGTTGAGTGTAGGGGTATCTCACCACTCATCATAGGCATCGTTGCTAGGGACGGTGCTAGTTATCTAGATTAGTTATATCATCCAAGGTCGCTGTGCAGGACTTAATGATATATCTTTTACAAAACAAAAATAATAATTATAAAAAGTCACATATAAATTCACACACAATCTCACAACCATGGCTCTCCTACAAGACT
>MNCI01037634.1:345928-370727 GCA_015680685.1 Gnetum montanum
GCACTTAGGCTAGCTTAGATTCTCTCTCACCCTCTCTCTCTCTTAGATTAGTTAATATTATCTTTCATTGCCCTCAGGAGTAGCATTAGATTAGAAATCACATCATACACCTCACTCTGGACTAAACTATATGTGACAAAGTTAACACTAGTCCAGGTAGGAAGACATCAAACTGTGACCTAAGGCTAACTGTCTAGATGCCATAACTAGTTCGTCTGTGGAGTTTGACTGGATTGTGCGTGTAACGCTCATATTCGTATGGTTGAGTGTAGGGGTATCTCACCACTCATCACTATGAGAGGGATTATATCTTGTCCATGGAGTTTATAAGTATGATTCCATGCAAGTCTACCATCCATCAATGCTTAACAAATTAATTTTAATTAATATTCAACAAGTGAAACTATTCATATAGACCTTTGACATAGAACAACCTACCTAGGATTCCTCACAAGATAGGTATCTCTTTAAGATTCCCATACTTGCACATACTCACGAGGAGATGTATCTAATTAAAGGAATTAATGAACTAACCCAATTTCTATTTTTTAACCATTCTTCCAATTTCTTAACATTTTCTTACTTTTACTATTTTTCTACTTCCTACAATTTTATACTTCTTAAACAATTTTACATTTTAATCTCTTTTTATTTCTTAATATTTTTTTATTTTCTAAGTTTTTTTTATTTTAAAAGTTCTCATGTTTTTATGATCTTAACATCATACCCATGGTTTTGTAGTTGAGCAATCCATGCAAATTGTAGTAATCCATTCTATATTATTCAATGAAAATATTGCATTTATAATAAATAGTAATACCATGTCATATAATCCTCCATATTCCATTTAATAAGAGGTCATTGGTATAGATGTAGTGTTTTCCATACAACATTAACAACTTTTAATAACATTCATAATCACTAAGCTTGGAATGAAGGTTGAAGGACATAGGATGGATGACAAAAGTGTGATATCAAGAGGATTTGTTTTGTGGGTCTCATCTACCTTGTTATGTAGGTTGGGGTTGTAAAATCAGCCTTGATATCTATTTGCTTAGAAAAAAAATCAAGAGGATTTCTTGACTCCTTGAGACATCGTTATAAATGTTAATTATCATTAACAACTTGCTACATTGATCATAAATAAAATAGAAGATTGAGAAGGAGAGAATTCAATAATGAAAAATTCATTTGGCATGTTACTAGAATAGCATATGATTCATGTTTGAAGGTAGACCTCTATTAGGAAAATTTCTTGAGGAATAATCTTAATATGTGACTAGAAGTGCATGTTACCTATGTTCAAAGGTACTCCTCTATTGAAGTGTTATGTCTAACAGTATACCTCTAATGATTGACTCAAGAATACATATTAATTAATACACTTCATAATTTTCTCATAATTTATCAAAAACTTGTCATGGAGCTTAGTTCATCCCTACAATTGACTCCATGATGATGGTTTAAGGATGATGCAATGTGACATCACTAGTAAGTGGTGTGACTTGGTCTTGAGTCTAGAAGGAAAGGTAAAGAGATCAACATTAGTCACATATTACATTTATAAGCAAGGTACCTTGTGTTCCTGCTTTTACATTTTGTAGATTTTGTATAGATGTAATAGTGGAAGATGAAGAACACATCTTTCGAAATTGTCCTTTTTTATATATATTGTTAGACTTAAATACAGTATTCAAGCAACAACTTTGCCACATTTGTTTGAGCTAAAGATGTTAATTTTAGGTCATTTTCTTGATGAGCTTTTCAAGACCCATCATGACCATATCGAAGCCTTGTAATAAAAAGCTTTTTGTCCTATAGACCCTTTGTGGTCTCACAAGCACATAATTATGCATTTCCATTACCATTTCCAATTTTCCCTCATATCAACTCACCTCATTGAATTATTAGAAATTATTACTTTTAAGTTGCGTGATAATATGTTGTAAATTATTGCAAATGACTAATGAACATTCTTTTGATTTGTGCTTATTGTTGACATTTAACTACTAAAATATCTATGAACATCTTGGTTATTACTTATCTAAGGAAAAGAAAGCAAGAGCCTACTATGAAAAGAACCTTGGATAACTCTTGTCAATAATTCCCCGCATTTTCATTAAAATATCTCAAGATCTTATGTGGCTTATTTAACCTTTCAAATTTTCAATTCTACCTTTCAAAACCTATCAATTTTACACCTCTACCATTCCAAGTTCTTTTCTCACCAATTTTTCACCAACTCACACTTGGAGTTGTGGTTTACTCATGGGGGAAGCAAAAGTGGAATTTTTGAAAATATTTTGTTAATGCTTAAAAATTGATAATTAAAGTAAATAAAGGTGAGTTTTATATGGTGAAATTTTACAAGATAGCAATCAAACCTGCCATCTTATATGGTGTTGAATGTTAGGTAGTACAAAAAAGACATGAATAACAAATTAGTGTAGCAAAAATGCAAATGCTTCAATGAATGTTGAATGTTATTAGAAGAAATAAACTACATAATACAAACATTAGAGGAAGACTTGGAGTGGCTTCTATTGTAGATATTCTATAAGAATAACAACTTTGATGGTTTGGACATGTGTAAAGAAGATCAGACAATGATCCTATAAACAAAGATTGCTACATCACTGTTTCAGGAAAACCATTGAAAAGAAGACCAAAGAAGATATGGAAAAAACGATCAAAGATGATTTGAAGAAACTACAAATAACCAAAGATCTAGCTCTTCATAGAGGTGACTCGCAAAAAAGAACTTATGCAGCCAACCCTATTTTGCTAGGTTAAGGCTAGGATGATGATGATGAAAGGTGAGTTTTATATTTTAAGATGTCATAAAATGGAAATTTGAATTGTATTCATAATCTTATTTCAAAATTTATGTAAGTCATTGTCAAATTTTGTCTA
The DNA here is from genome assembly GCA_015680685.1 of Gnetum montanum. Taxonomy (NCBI): domain Eukaryota; kingdom Viridiplantae; phylum Streptophyta; class Gnetopsida; order Gnetales; family Gnetaceae; genus Gnetum; species Gnetum montanum. Next base: position 348,842 of record MNCI01037634.1, read on the forward strand.
TTTAATATCCCAATGACCAATTTCTTTTCCTTTTCAAATTCCTTCTAATTAAGTGACTAACAAATATTTTTGTTCTTAATAAAAATGACACTAAGGTGGAAGACAACATGGGCATTTGTATAGTAATATGTAGAGTCATAAGGAATTGGCAATGAGCCAAAGTAAGAATAGACAAAGGCCAAGGAATGTAGATCCAACATAAGATCCCTAATCAAGGAAGTGCAAGTAGAGTAGAACTTTTTCTTACTTTTAGAGCAAGCTTCTAAGGAGGTCTAAACCAAGATATCAGAACTACTAGTTTGGTCATGTTCATGATATATTCTAGTGCCTACAAAGATTGTTAAACATGTTTGAAAGATGGGATATCAACAAACAGATGATGAAAAATATATGTCCATCCTGCATGCCACAAGCCATATGCTTTAATCAAACAATAGCTTTGAACTCCCTAATAACTTAATGTTCATCCACCAAGTAGGGTCCTAGAGGATTAGTTTATAGGCAATGCCTAACCTCCTTTTGAGTAGATGCACCAAATCTAACCAAAAAATAATTTATAAAATTTAATCTAGTTATATGATTTTGTTGCTTAAATTTGACACTTTTTGTTTTCTTAAAAACCTAGAATGAAAACTTGATAAAAGAGGAAAGTTCATGGTATAACCATGCAAATGAACTTAAGACGTAACTAAAGTTAAGATATAAACTGAAATTAGAAGAAACTTACCCACAACACCAATATAAATAAATAAAAATTAATTTAAAATCATATATTCATTATCATTCTTCCTATGAATTTCTCTTGAATTACTGTTTGAAGCTTAATTGAGATCCGAAGATAATTGCTTTAGTTGTAACATTTATTACTATCTTGTTTCTGTGTACATTTCTATCCATTCATGCTCAGTTGCTTTTATGCATGTATGCTGTAGCATCCATTTCTATGTACGATTGTCCGACGGATGTTCTTGTTCTACCCACTTGCACTCAATTCTATGCATGTACTTTATATGTATTCTTCTATGAAAACTTTGGCAAACACAATGCCATATTTGCAAAAAATTTTAACGGTAATCTTATTTAATAATGTGAGCTGGAATATTCATTCATGTCATGCTCTTAATTATCTTTATAGAGCACAGCCGTGCTCCACTTCCCGTGAATGTAGTAACCCCATGTAAGCGCAGTAAACTTCGAGATACGATATCAGACTCTCTTGAGGCATGGAAGATGTCGGTCATACCATATCAACTTATTAGAACTTTGAAGTTCTGTACTTAATGGTATATCATGTCAGCTGTAAATAATTAAAGGCAGAAACATATCCTATAATGATAGAATATTTTATGCTGTTATGACAGTTTAATCATAACGTAATTTGATCTCGTAATTTGACTAATAGAACAGAGTATGATTTGATTTGAACACTACAGTTCAGTAGTTTGTTCCATGTAGTATCATTGAGGAAAATAACCTGCAAGTATCAACACGTAGCTTTCACTGCCTCCACTGACTTTTTAAAAATGGAATAAAACAAAATGACATTTATCTTAAATGCTATAACTCAAAGCTCATTGAGAATTTGAACCAGTGAACTAATAAATGATCAGAGCAATCAAACGCCTAATTCCGAATGTTCTGAGCAATAACGCAAAGAAATATCATGAAACATTGGAGGATTCCTATGAAATGAAGTAAATTTTCAGAAATTTAAAACATATAGATTAGAAAAACATGTAATGAAAAGGACATTACAAGGTCCATGCAAGTTCCGAAAACATTTTGAGAATTATCACATGCATCATGAATGCATGAAACTGTGAAATTTAGTAGAGGCATTAGCCAATAATAATTTTTTAAATTCATAACCAATCTCTTCAGGAAATCTCTTGAATTCTGCCTCAAATCAACAGTACAGTATTATAACTTGAAAATTCCCTATTGAATATTGGCTGCTGCAAAGAAGATTCAGATGATCGAGAGTTACCAGAAAACAAATGAGATATAGGATGCTAGCAACCAGTGTCCATTTAGAATCACATGCATATTAGGAAGTCAAGTTCCTTCAGATACCCTCTGATAAATGCAAGCAATATTTTCCACCATCCTAACTTCCCAGCATTTACTAACAAATGATCACTGTTTCACAGCATGCATTTAGGATTTCTGCAATAGAGAGACAGCAGGAAGAAAATGCTTGGACAAATTGTACTCATTCCACTTCTGACATTTCCTATATTGAGTTAGTCCAAGCAAAAACAGTACCACATTTGCTCCCTTCGTCCAATTTTAAAAATTACTTCCTGCAGTAGGCGAGGAGCATTTTTCATTCCTGTTGAATACAACTTGTGACTAATTGAAACCAGACGATTTATCACATTATAAAATTGTAACAAATGATGGCTTATCTTTCCTTGGTCCTGCAACAGATCTATAAACATAAAGTTTCTCCACAGGGAAGAAAGCATTGACAGTGGACATGTCAATGTCATTGTCTTCATCCCCAATCACTTCAACAATTACAGATTGTAACCTCTTCGCCAGCTCTTTGCAACCTCCAAGACTTACTCTGCAATCAGACATCCATAGAAATCTCATTGACTCATATCGATGCAATCCAGCTAACAGGGCTTCATTTCCAAATGGGCTATCTCTAATCTCAAGTTTCTTTAAGTTTGTGCATCCATTGAGCACATGTATCATACCAAGGTCACTCTCACCAGAAAAGGCAAGAGACAAAGTCTTTATAGATTTTCCATACCTTCCAATGTACTCAAAAGCTTTATCCGTAAGTAAACCAGACACAGCCAATCTTGTAAGCTTTTTACAATTTCTTACAATGGCTCCAAAAGCCTCATCCATTGGATCCCCAGTAACATAATCAGGTAAGTGCCTCTCCATGATACAAAGTCGAAATACTTCAATGTTAGGACAGTTGTTTGAGAAAGTTATAACTGCATGATTGGTCATGCGTTGACAAAAGTATAATATGGATTCAAGATTTGGACATCCTTCAGAAATAGCAATAAGACCTTCATCAGACACACAACCCTGCCCATCCTCTCGTGCATCCAATGGAAACACACGAAGATCTCTCAGATCCCTACATGTCTCTGCTGCTGCTCGTAATCCTCTGTCTTCAACATTATCAAGAACCTGTGAAAAGGAAATTGTTCATTCTAAGACATTTTTCTTAAAAAACCTTTACAAACAATACTGCTGAGAGCACAAAAGGCCTATAATCAATCATGGATCATAGAGAAGACAGTTATCATACAAAAATTATAAATTCATCCAACTGGCGTAATTTTTTTTTTCAATTGTATTTTCAGTTACCAAAATTGTTATGCTTTGTAATGAATCACGTGTTATCATTTTGAACTGTAGAGTAAAACTTAACACACACAAAAATGGCTTTAAATAAGTGCATATGAACTAAAGTTGCTGATTATCACATGTAGATCACCAAGAATTCTTTGTAGCAAATGCTAGTGATAGCAGTCTCTTCGAAATAAGGAGACCGAATTTCCCTAAACAATATTTTGATTGGACTTTACTTCCAATGTTGACATTATAATTATTCCACTATTTTGTAACTTTAAAAATTTTTTATGTATGTGAATCTATCAGAATCCGATGAAACTGGGCAGTTCTCCATTTTTCAAGCCTGGTACATATGCTGGTGTTTTTGAAAGAAACTTCTTGTAAACTATTTTTAATGTTATAAATCATTCTAAGAAATGTTTTTTTAAAAAAAGAACTAACTGGATTAGAACATGTGTTTGAACACATTTTTAGCATATTTTAGTTTATCTATTTAAACTAACAAAAAACGTTACAGTTTCAATTTAAAAGTATTGGGTAGATTACAAACCCAAAGTCGTTGCAATTTTGGGCAATGACGAATGACCCCTTCCAAATCGCTGCTCCCAGTGTCAGCGTAGCTGAAATTCAAAAATGTCAAATTTGAGCAAACTGGATAAATTGCTGGTAAATATTCTGGAACAATTTCTCGGAACCCGGACAAACACTGCAGATATTTGCAATTCCCTAAAACAATATGAAGATCTGCCAACTGATCTTGCATCATGCTGCCATGGGGATCAATTCCTTGTTCTGCTGCATGCCTAGAGCCAAAGGAGTCAGTTCCAAGATGTGTAAGTTGTGGCGCTTTCGACAAAAGCCTATGCAGTTGCATTATGGAAACGTATTTATTCACTCTTAGCTCTCTGAGATTAGGGCATCGTGCAACAAGCTTCTCCAGTGCATCAAAATTTATTGGACCATCCAAGCAGTCAAAACGAAGAGCTTCCAACGAAGTCATTGTTTCAGGAAAGCTACCTAGCCAGTCCACACCACTGTCCTCCACCTCATCCTCATTCAGAGTAAGTTCAGTCAAATGTCTGCAATAACAACAGTCAGAATTAGACATGAACAAGCATGTGATTGTAGAGCAGATCTAGCCACCAAAGATTAACAAAAAGACCGTTTCCTTCTAACCTGAGCTTAATATACAGTAAAAAAATTGATTGAATGTAACACACTGAAAACCATAGTTGGCCAACCAGATTTCATGCATGAGTTTTTGATTTGGACTATGCATTCACCCACGAAAAGTAACACAGAAAAATCGATTTTTTTAAATTTCTTCAACGGAAAAAAAATAAAAACAGGAAATGCAACATCACAATGGTTAAAATCCTAAGATCAGCTTTCAAGATTTCAAGGTATTTGATTCACAACACTTATCTCCAGAATGTGTAAACCAACAAAATAAAAATCCGGAAAGGATCCTTCACAGTCAATGAAATCTTGGTGGCAGTTCAATGTATACGGGACTTAAAAAACACCTATGTGATTTTGAGTTTGATTCCCAGTTGTGGGCAGGCAGGGGGGGCAGGATCAACATACCTAGCAAAACAACATTAACAAGAACTCGAAAGCCTGAATCAAATCCCGACTCACATGATGCCTGGGGGGAATGAATCCAAGAAGCTTAAGAAGGCAACCCAGAAGATGAAGACAAATCCCTAAACCGTATCGAATTGTTCAGAGAGACTCTATGATCCAATCCAACGAAGCAACAGCAACAAACACAAGAGAATCCCTACTTGTTCAAGAGCTTCATTCAAAATAATCCCACAACAAGTTGCACAAACAAACACAAGACATTCATCATCTACACCAGCCCAACTTCTTCTTCTTCAAAAACAAAAACAAAAACAAACCAGAAATGGATGCGAGGTAGGTACCTGCAGGAGGAGGCGATGAGGGCGAGAGCGGAGGTGGAGAAGCCGTCGCAGCAGACGAGGACGAGGTGGCGGAAAGAGGGGAGGCCGCGGGCGAGGGTGGCGAGATCGGCATCGGAGAGAGACAAGCGTTTGAGGGAGAGAGAGAGGAGGCCCGGATAAGCAACTTGCAGAGGCTGCAGCCATGGCCGAAGGCAGGCACCCCAGCCCGGCGGCACCAGATTGAAATCGGCGAATCTGGGCTTCCCCTTCAGTGTCACCGCCTCCACTCCGCCGAAGCGGCGCGTCACCACGTCCGGCGCCACCGCGTAGCAGTTCCCCACGAACACATGACGCCGCGTCGCTGCCTCCACGCGGTACCACTCCCGGCACACTGCCGACACCGCGTTCCGGTCCTTGGCCTCCCTCACGAAACCCAGCACCGCCTCCAATACTTCATACGGGAACCCTCTTTCAACACGTTTGCTCTCTTCTTCCTCTTCTTCTTCTTCTTCTTTGTCTGCCATTTACATCCTTATCTGCTGCTGCTTCTTTCGTTTACTCAGTTGCAGATCAGTACCAAGGTTCTCTCTCTCTCTCTCTCTTCCTCTGTTTGCCAAGTGCTGAAACAGATCAGGGTTCTGGGTCTCGGTCTGCGACTCGGCAATGGAAGTCGCCAAGGATTTGGATTTGTCTGAAACGGCCAAACTGACTATTTGGGATGGATTTCTAATACAAAAATGCGGTTTTAAAGGGCGCTGTGCGCTGCCAGGGATGCCCTCCCCGCGGCACTAGACACATGGCCTTCGCTATTAAATTACAGGGTTAAGCATTATTATATGCCGCAGCAGCTCGCTCCACCCTGCCTGCCTGCCTGCGCGTCCGAGATGCTCGCTTCCTTGCTTGCTTGCTCTGCCTTTCTTGTGCATCTTGCAGCTGCACTCTGCTTCTGCTTCTGCTTCTGCTGCTGTCACGAAAATTACTTTACTGAAATCTGCTTCTTCCTTGCGCTTCTGCTGCTGCTCAATGGATTGCGATTGGACTGGAATCCAGTCGGGGATTTGGGTTCGGGTTTGGGGTTGGGCATGAATCGCAGGTTCGTTCTGGATCTGTGCAGAGATGAGAGTGGTCTCTTTGAGCCTGATCCTGCGCCTGCGCCTGCGCCTGGATAAGATGATGATGGGTCAAAGGCATGGATGGTTAAACCCCAAAAGCCAAGCAGTGACGTGTGAAAACCAGCATAGGGGGCGCTGCCACACACACACCCACCCTGCCTCTCTCTCCCTCTTACATACCTCCAAACAAACCATTCACAAAATTCAACAAACAAAAGTGATTTTTACTTTTCGTAGCTCGTAACCTACCACAGCAAAATAACCTTAATCGCTGCTACCCAAATGCAGCCCAGCACCTATTCCTACAATTTCTGTCCAAAAAAATTGAGCAGATTGGCGGTGCTAGAGTCTACAATTTTTCCTTCTCGTAAAAGAAAACTGGTTCTTGTAATTATTCCGAGTGTCTGTAACGTCAAATACATTCGAAATGTGTGTACACTAATTGCGGACATGAAATGAAATGATTCCAAGGCTAAGGACAAAGCAAGCGGCACAGGAGTACAAACAAAAGAGCGCTGCAGATGAGTGAGGAGTATGTACTGGCGTGGAAATGCAAATAGGAAGCGATTGGCGATTGCCAAATGGCCATGACCATTCCATCTATCCTATCCCTGAGTGGGTAACTCTACCTAATCAAATTACATGATTTCATCCATCCATGTTTGTTTGTCATTCATTCATTCATCCATTCGTATTCATTCCTCGATTGGCGATAATGATAATGATGAGGGAATAGTTTCTTGCAAAGTCAAACCATTATTTGCAGGCTGATGTGCGCTCCTTTCCATGTAATTATGGGACTGGGTTTCTTTTGCTCGCACGTTCAATCTCTTCGTCTTTATCTGCCTTATTTTATAGGATTACCTTAATTTTTTTATGATTATGCCATTATTTTTTAGGCCATGCTTCGTATGCGTCTTACGTTGCTGTTAGGATATTGTCTGTGCTTAGGATGTTTTCCTTTATATTTTATTAATAATTAATTAATATTGTTGGCGAAACAGACAGACGTTGAACGAAGGAATGAAATGAAACGTCGCTGGCTGGTGTGTGTTGTTGCCCTTGCTTGGTGGTAGTTGCCCCACTTAGAGTGAAGGCTTACGCTCTTCTGGTTGCTAAATCATGTCGATTGGACTGTAGTATGTTTCTAACGTAAGCCACCTTTCTTTAAAATAAAAATTTAAGCCACTTCACTTTTTTTAAAAAAATTAATGTATGAGATCTTGGTAGGTTTATGGACCAAATTAACTATTATTTGTACCTAGTCATTTTTATACTTTTTTAATTCGTTTTTTCTCAAAATAATTTAGGGCTCTAAGTGTTGGTCAATGGGTATCCCCCATTGTGGCCAAGGCAACTTGTGTTAAGAAACTTTTTTAAGGTTCTAAAAATATACTATAGCCCTAATTCTCATAACAATAAACCTATCATAGGGCTAAGCAACTTACTCTAATGGCTACAAATGAACCAATGAATTCATTCATTCAAAAGTAAGCATAAATTGTTATTCTCCTATCATCAAGGATTGAACTCAACTTGGAGTTTCTTATTTTGTTTCTCCTCCCACATGGATCAAAGAACTCATATACTAACCTTAGAATGACTAGTTACTAATGGACTCTACTTGTTTTCTTTTGAAAGATGACCATCCTTGTAGAGGCTTGAATCCATATTTTTTTATTTGAGCTTGAGGAATGTCCAACCAACTTAGCAAATTATAGTAAACTTTATTAAAGTTTTTATAATTTTTTTAAAAATGAAGTTATTATCTTTAAGTTTAATTTTCTTTTTCTTTGGGTACAAAGAGCATTACAAAAGGCTTTGAAAACTAACATGTTATGCATTTTATCTCCTATATTCTAGTCAGTTGAGCATAATTTCCCATTGTGTCACATGGAAAAAACTTTACCAAATGTGATATTCTAGTTAGTTCAATATAGGAGGAAGACTTTCATTGGCTTTATGCATGATAAGGCTCAAGTTGTGGAATGTATGGAAATTTCCTAACGGATCTAAGACAACTAGATAGAGCTTATGGATAGAGGCTCCTTAAGGATCAAGGTCAAAATATCCTTAATTATGACAAGGGAGAAGGAAAGAATTGGATTGCTAAACTTGTTATCAAATTCTTTCCCTATCAACCAAGGTGAGTATGTTCATTGGTGTAGGCACATCTCTTCTAAGCTTCTTTTCAAAGGTGAGTATATTTATTATTGTAGGAAGATGTCTTGTCCTAGAAGGAGACATTTCACCCCAACAAAAGATGTCTTGCCTTGTTAAGAGATGTATCATCTAAGAGCTTGAGTTGACAAGGAGACATCTGACCAAGCTTGTAGATATCCTGTATGGTTAAGAAAAGTTCTAAGTTGGTAGTTCCAAGTTGGAAAACAACTAAGAAAGATAAGAACAAGGATGGAAGTAGTTGAGAATCTCTAAGTTGGTTAGGGGAAAAGTTTTCCAAGGGTTCTTGTCCTGTAATTCATAAATATTGATGTCATGCTTCATTGTTTGACATGAGAGTTGTTGTCACATTTCAACCATTTATGGAACAAGGCTTAAGCTAGTTGAGCTAAAGCATACAAATTGTAGATGGCTCTTGATTCTAATATAACTATATACAAGAAAGGGACTCTATCTCAGAATAATTTAGGGCTTTCAGTTAAAAAAACAAAAAGCTTACGCCTTGATTGCACTTTTAAGTTCCAAGGATTCAAAGCTAAGTTTTGGTAAGAGCTATAATATGAATAAAGCTTCAAAACTTAAGTTTGGAAGTGAAGTTAAGAGTCGATGGATTAAAAGAGCTTATATAAGTGCAAAAATGATTTTTAGTTTTCTGTAGTGCAACAAAGCTTATGGAATAGCAAAGGACTTGGATTATGGTATTTATTTCTTTATGCGATTTCTTTGCAATTTTTATACTCCTTTTCAAAATAAATGATTTTAAAGTTGAGTAAACAATTTCGAGATGTCTTGCTTTGTTGATTATATAAGCTCATAGAATTTTTAGATAGTTTGAAGAGCTAGGATTTCAAATTAAAATCAACACCGCAATTGAGCTAAAAAATGGCTCTATGAGGAAAGCTCTTCTAGTCCTATCACAACGGCTTCATTACATGGTAAAAGACCTATATAGCTTAGAAAGTGGTTTAGTTAAAATATGTTTGCCATGTCAACTCATGGGGGAGGTTTGCAAAACAAAATATTGACTCTACAAGATCAAAATTAGCTTTGCCACATAAGCTGTTGCGTGATGTGATTAGTAGAGCCAAGGATTGGTTCTATGAAGGGTACAAAAATTGTCCCTACTAGGTCAACTTTAAGGAGAAGAAGTGATGTATGTAGAGCCAAAATTCAACCTCACCAACTAGCTCCTTTGCAATTCTACCATGTCAGCACCAAAGAGAGGACCTTTCTTATAGAGTTAAAATTTGATTCTACAAGTGGGTGCAGAAATGACTCTACCACATCAACATTCTTCACGCCAACTCATAGAACCAATTTGTGAGGTTGAAATTCAGCTCTATAAAGAAGCGCTTCTCATAGAGCTGAAATTTTGTTCTACAAAGAAGATTAAAATTAGCTTTACCATGTCAACATTCACATAGCCACAAGTTCGTAGAATTAAAAAAATGAATCTACAAATTGGTTCTACGAGCCATGTTATTAGAGCGTACAGACAAAAGCTTTTATCTAGAGACAGAATTCAGCTCTCCAAAATAGGTGCAAAAGAGCTCTACCACATTAGCTTTAAGAGGAGGGCATTGCTCAGTGAGCTCTACTAACAAATGTAGAAATGGTTCTACCACGTAAGCACGTATAACTAGTTGATAAGGCTGCAACTCAACTCTACAAAGAAGCTTTAAGTCAGCTTTGCCATGTCAGTGTTTATGAAGAATGAATTTTTAGAACTAAAAAGTAACTCTACAAAATGGTTCTATGAGCCACATCAACTTTGGTGATCTACCTCACCATGTCAACTCCTTTTTAGAATGAAGTTGTAGAACCAAAAATCAAATCTACAATGAGCTCACCTTTCCGTTCTATAAGCCATGTTAGCATCAGCCACATCAGCAAATAGATGAAGCTCATTTTCTCATCTAAATTCAATATGCTTCATTTGCCATGTTAGCAAATAAATGAAGCTCATGTCCTCATCTAGAGAAAATACGCTTCATTTGCTATGTTAGCAAATAGATGGAGCTCATTTCCTCATCTAAAGTAAATACGCTTCATCTACCACATGAGCACTTGCCACATCAACAAATAAATGAAGCTCATTTCCTCATCTAGAGCAAATACACTTCATTTACCACATTAACAAATAGATGAAGCTCATTTTTTGATGTAGAGAAAATATGCTTCATCTACCACATTAGCACCTATCACATTAGCTCATTTTTAGCTCCACCACATCATCACTAGACTAGGTCAACTTCATAGAAAAAGTGTCACTTGTAGAGCTTAAACATGGTTCTATAAGTAAGAGAGGAAATTGTTCTACCATGATAGCTATAGAAGTAGTCTATAAAGCTGAAGTTTTGTCCTATGGAAAAGCTTATAAATAGCTCTACCATGTCAGCTTCTTTGCAGAGTGAGTTTTTAGAACATGAAAATGATATTATGAATAAGCTCTTAAATGACTCTACAAGCCACATTGCTACATCAACTTCATTGTAGAGTGGTTTTGTAGAACCAAAAATTGGCTCTACAAACAAGCTCATTTTCAACTCTACCACATCTATGACTAAGAAGAGCAATATATATATTGTTGGTGTGTAGAGCTAGAAATCAACTATACATAGAGCAGAAAAATAGTTCTACAAACCATAACAGAGCTCATCCTAAGCCCACAAAGGGTTACATTTCATGCATATGCCCATTTCATTTTTAATCTAGCTCAGCGAGGGATGAGGTCTAGCACATAGAACCAAATATTAGCTCTATGATGAAGCCTTATAATTGTTCTTTCACATTAGCTCTTCAATATAACAAACCAAAATAGCTCTATGGAAAGATTCAAAAAAGGAGCTCTACAGTTGATGACAATGCGAAGGCTATGCAAAGACAAAAGCTACAAATAAAGTCCAAAACTAAAACAAAGCTAAAGTTAGTATAGAATTGTCATTGAAGTATAGAGCTATCATAAGAAAAACAAGCTATATTTGCATAAATGGAATAGAGAGATGCAAGCATTGTTGATTTAAGAAAAGCTAATAGAAAGTTCTTGCTCCATCACAAACATGGTTATTTGAATATGTTGATGACAGTTATTGGTATCATGGTTGAAATCGCTAAGGAAAGCTCAAATTAAAGTTCAAACAAGCATGGGAGCTACTTAAACCGAAACAACAAATTTTCTAACTAAATTAGTTTGGGAAAAATGATTGCTAAAGAAGTCTTAAAGAAGCTTAATAACTCTATACCAAATACAATGAATCAGGTTGATAAAAAGCTCTTTTAAATCATGATAGTTACTAGTTGATGAGCTCTAAATTCAAAGAATGAGGAGGATTTAGAACATGAGATAACTGTAGCTTTTAATTTTTGTAATGGTTGTAACTACTAAAGGCTACTATATATGGCCTAGAGTAGATTTGTTAAAGGAGAAAGAAGATTGGAATGGAGAAAGCTAGAGTAATCTACTCTTATACAATGACATTTTAAAGTTCAAATTTGATTTAGCTCATTTACTTCTATTCTATGAGTTATTTTTTGATTTCCCTTACTTTATCATAGTTGCTTAGCTAGTGGTTAAAATAGTATTATGCCTGGCATCTTGTTCTTGAAATTATTTAAATTGTTGAATAGCTATGGGTTTAAAAATTTTTGATATTTGTTACTAATTTGAAACAACTTTAGTTTTCAAAGTGTTTACTCGTGTTGATAGTAGCTCGTTTCAACTTTCCTGTTTAAGCTAAAAGGTTTAACAAGTTGTGGTATTTTTTACTACCCTAAATAGCTTTCTTGTCAATAGTAGCTCATTTCAATGTTTAAGATTTTATGCAGTTCTATTCTTATACCTTCCAAATCCTTTGCATCTTGCTATGTTTCTAGTTTTCTTGTGGAATTTTCTCTCTAGGAAAAATTGGTAATAGATTTTGTTAAATTACACTTAAGCATTAGATTAAAGGCCAGATTGCATAGGTAGCATATAATCTGGAGTACATAAACTAGGTAGCTTTGATGTAGCAGGAAATTTATTTTCTTACAAAATAGAGTAAAAGGGAGTAGAATCATTTGATAAAAGTGCATTTATTTGTTTAACTCTCAGTACACAATATAATGAAGTTTATATTGAATGATAGCCCAAAACACATAGTTTCTCCATAACCATTGAGTTTATTTGAACGTATCCAAGCCTTGGTGTTTTCAAGTATTAGCAAACACCTAAACTTGAGTTTGAAAGAACATCTCATCCTTGTGATTTTCATCACAAGGAAGAGATCAACATTGGTGGTCCAAAGTAGGCACCAACAATTCTTTTTGGTACTAGAAGGAGGACAAGAAATAGTTGTTACTTAGTTCATGAGTGAACAAATTCATAAATTTGAAGAGTTTAAAAGTCTTATGGAGTACTTAGATTATAAGACTGATCATTCATCATAGGAAGAGAAGGAAAGGTTTTTGAACTAGAGACAAGTAGTGGAATAAAAACTATAAGATCTAGAAGATCACAACTTCTATTTGGCTTATCAATCTTTAGGGTAAAACAAAGGAAATTTAAGAGTTTAACCACTAGAAGGAATTTTAATAAAATGGAAAATCCACCACTAGTGAACCCTTGACAAGGAGCCACATCGTTGTGATTCCCAAACTACCATGATATCTTGAAGGCAGTTTATAAATATTTACCTAAGCCTTATATTCTTGGAAAAGCTTATCTAGTTGAAGAATATGTTCATTTGTTTGAGTTAGCTTTAGCACATGCAAATGTCCAACATCAAGACCAAGCTTGCAGGCTGTTTGTATCAAACTTAAGAGATATGGCTCAAATTTGGTATTCTAACTCACCAAATAATAGTATTGCTAGTTGGGATGACATGAAAAATCTATTTTTAGCACAATTTAACAATAAAATTGATCAATAGGAACTATATTATAGGTTAGTCCAAGCCAAACAAGAGTCTAAAGAATTACTTAAATAATTTAACATTAAATTCCAACAAATTTGTGGATTGTTTCAAAAGTAATATAGACCTTCAGATGAAGTGCTTAGAGACAAATATTTAAATGCTATTAATCCAAGCATTTCATTCTATAGCTAAGAAGGGCTTCAAATTTGATAACCTTGAATAATTCCAATTAGAAAAATAATTAAACTTAGTTAACGAAGACTTCATTTGAGCACCAAAAGCTAAACAAAAAGTGTTAATCTTTGTGCAAAATATAGCTCAGTCTAAAGCATTGCCTCCTATTGTTGACAAGGATCAAAACCAAGAAAATGAAGATTCTGAGGAAGGAAAGATAATGAAAGAGTTGTCCAACAATGTAGTCAAGTTAGAAAAAGTGCTAGCTAAATTTAAGGTAAAAGAAGAAAATAAGCAAGGGAAATATAGATATCAAGATACCAAATTAGTAGATTTGGAAGATGAAAGTAACATAGTTATTTCAAATTTTCTTACATTGAGTCTAACAATGAGTTATCTAGTATTCATTATGCTAGCAAATCATCTAAAAATGAATTAAGTAATATTTCTTCTTTGTCAACTTCAAAAGAAGATTTGTCTTTGGATAAGAAGTGCAATAATAATGATGGATCTACATACAACTTAAGGCCAAATTAAAAATTAACTACATCTAGGTCTCCAAACATTACATTGAGGATTGTTAAATGTAGAAGTTGGGGGGGGGGGTTGTGGGGTTGGTGGGAGGCCAGGGGATGAATAAGTTTCCCAAATCAAAAATTCATCAACACAAAGAACAAAACCAATTTTAACGTGGTTTACCAACTTGGGTAGTCCATACTCGGAGGGTAGATTGCTTGCACACCTCTAGACTTTGTTCCTTTCAAAATGTGGTTTGAAGGGTACCACACCCTGAATAGCTCTAAGCTCCACTTTGGAGTGATTCGATGCCATGAGTCCACTCAACCTTGTGAGGTCTTGACAAGCTTAGAATGTGGTTTCTAGGATCCCATAACCTTTACAGCTTGAGCTCTACTCTAGAGAGTTGTGGCGCTACACCAACACTCAATCTTGTAGGATCCCGACAAGCTCAAGGATGATGCCTTTCTGTAAGAAGTACATCAACCCTGCATGGAAACAAAAGAGAAACAAAATCACAAGGAAATAATGTAACTAATTTTTAGAGTCCTTGTAGTTGAAGCTCACTTCAATACAACAAGCAATACTATAAGTAAATGATAGTTCAATGGAGGGCAAATTACAATTTCAAAGAATAGATGATTAAGAGCTTGAATATGAATAGTGCTTGCCCATTTCCTAATGGAATGAAGTCTTCTTATAGCCAATATGTTTTTGAAAACACTTCAAAATTCATGTAACAAGTATCTAATGGTCATTGAAGATGTCTTATTTGAGACTGAGATGTCTTTTTGCATCAAACCTTCATTCTGGAAAGACATATTTTTCACAAGGAAGATGTCTTTGTGGAGATGTCTTTATGAAGATGTCTTTCTTACTAGAAAGATATTTGCTATTTTTCAAGGATGTCTTCTTGTGAGAAACCTTCAACTTGGCCAAGACATTTGTTGTTTCTTGGAGATGTCTTTGCTTGATAGTGGACATTTGTTATTTCTGTAAGATGTCTTTACTGATTCTCCTTCACTTCGGCCAAGATGTCTACTATTTCTTGGAGATGTATTTCTTTAGTTCTTGCCCTAAAAACACAACAACCATGCAAACATCCTTGTACTCCATTTTTCTTAAAGTTTTGACATAGCAAAAGGTCAACATATATTTGATCCTACTACTAAAAGAAAAGCTTTCGAACCAAATGAAAAAGAAAGAAGAAAAGAGAAAGATAAACAGATTGATCAAAATCCTCAAAATCAATTATCCAACAGATAGTTTAGGAAGTTAGGCTCTTATGGTGATGAAGAGTATGACTTAATAGAGGATTCAAAGTATGTTAAATCTAATGTAAGCTATTACTAGATACTACAAGTAGGACGTCAACAAAAGAAAGTTTTAGAGCTAGTTAATGCAAAGAGGAAGATTAAAGAGTCCAAACTAAGCCACATTTGTAATTTTTAATACATTTTAGCCATCTTATGGAGCAAACTTTATAAATTAATGCTTGGATTTTATTAAAATCCAAATGCTAGTTGTGAATGCAAGATAGCATACAAGTAGAAAAAGGTAAAAGTCCATTAGAGTTTAGTTTCCTTCTCTGTAAAATGGAAGTATATTCACATGTTAATGAACAAGTAGGGTGTCTACTTTCACATTGGTGGAGCTTGGTTTTAATGTTGATTTCTCATTGTTATGAGTTAACGTTTTTGAAAGAAGAAGTACAATAATATTATAGTTATTTATTCAAGTGAAATGGCTAAGTGGTAGACAATAGAGGTACCCATAATCATTCACCTTTGTTTGAACTTTTGAAGATGAATATACCTTTTGAAAGTTGAAATATGATGAATTTAGGAGATACTCTAGAACTTTCCAGTTGTAGGAAACAAGTAATATGAGCAATAAGAAAAATTTTATAGAGTTACAAAACATGGAATGCTGTTGAATTTTCCAAATTGCCATTAACTACACAAGAGTTTTAATTATATGCTATCTACTATGTAAGCTTTGGAAATTTAACAGTAGGGGAGTGCAAAGCTTAACAAAAGCCTTTCCAAATTCAAAAATATTTGTGAAAAATCATGAGAGCATCATTTGAGATTTTCAAAAAAAACAACAAAAACTTAGGCTATTACCAGCAGAAATTGAATCTTGGAGAAAAAGGCAAAATTAGTGGCACCCATTAGAAGCAAAAGAAATAAATGATGAATATTCAAACATGAATCAAAATTTCAAAGCCTAGACTCAGGCGCAGGGCACTATGAATTCGTGAACGAGCCACAACACCTAGATTATATTTGTTCTAGGGTTCAAAACAATGTTAGGGTTGGTAGAGATGACATCAAAACCCTACAAGAGAGATGGAACTAAAAAATCTGTCAATCCAAACTACAACAATGAAGAAATGTGTGGCCTCTCTTGATTAGATTAGGCTAGAACCCAACAATGATGCCTACAACTTAGGCAGAGCCATTACCAATAGCAGTTATGGTAGCAACATGACAACGAAGGTGATGGTGGCACAGCTGCAAGACTCCACTGATGAAGGGCAGGACAACATCTATTTTTTCTTGGAGAAAATGACATTAGGGTTGAAGCAGGGCACAACAAATGACAACTTTTCCTCTGAATGCAAGAAGAGGGTGTTGCAATGTGTGGTATCAAGGCCACAAGAGATAAACATACATTATAATGTTTACATGTTTTGTATAAACATGTTGATGAGCACAACAATAAGGCTACAAGGCCTTAATAATATTTTTTAAAAAATTATATATATTGTAGTACTTTAAAGTTGGGTATGGCTTATGGATTAGGAAAGAAAGATTTATGAATGTATGGTAAATCTAACTTTATTTTTCTAAATTCCATAGGAAATTATGATTAATTATTCTTGATATTTGTAGTCTCTTATGAGACACTTGCTAACTTTGGCATATATTTCTTCAATTTTTGTTACTTCCTATGGTGATCTCCATGATATTTGTTACCAAGAAAACACTTGGCAACCATAGCTTAAATTTCTAATAACTTCCTATGCAAGTTATAACTTGTAGGCTAGTTATAAATTAATATTCCTAGATATTTGTAATACACCTAACTTTTCTTGATTATTGTAACTTCTCCAAGGTCACTATAAAAGGGCCTTCATAAGAAGGAAGGTAAGGGGGGAAGATTTTGGAGAAAGACAATTGAAGATTATTTGTAAGATGGCTTGCTAAATACATCAATTTGGTTGCTTTGTTTTAATCCTATGAGTTCATTCTTTTCCATTTTTTTAGTTACTTAGCTAATGGTTTAGATAGTATTGTGCATGGCATTTAATTTTGGGATTTATCCTAGGTTGCTTTTATAGCTTTGTTTTTGTGCAATATTATACTTCTATTAAGATTTGCCATAAAAGAGCTTATGTTGTTGAAAATCCTCAAGAGCAATTTAATAGTAATGTCTTATAGAAATTTCCTGTTTAAGTTTAGAAAATTTAGAAAATCTTTAATACTTTGAAATGACTGAAATAGCTTCTTTATTTATAAAGTTTATTGCCTTAATATTGTAATCTTTAAATTGTCAAATTTTTCTAGTTCTATTGTTTGCAATTGTTGACAACCATTAACTTGTCAAAATCGAAGCTTATACTTTGTCATTTACCTAGCATTTTTGATAGTATAATAAGATTGTCTTTTACGAAATTACTTGTTGAGCCCAGAGGGTTTGGATAATTTGTAGTTAGATTAAATTGGAATAGCTTTATTGTGAAGTGTTTTCTTATGTTAATTTATCTTGCTTAAATATTTGAGATTTCACACAAATCTACTTTCTTTTCTTTTCTCTTTCCAAGTCCATTGAATCTCACTCTATTTCTAGTTTTCTTGTGGAACTTTCTCTTTGGGGAAAATTAGGAGTAGTTTGGCAAAATTGTGCTCAAACATTTTTGTAAAATTTTATTTGTTAGAAGTAACGTACTATAGGGACTATATAGACTAAGTGATTGGACAAAATAGGAATCTTCAACAACTCACTGTATTTGACAAAATTAGCTAAATTTCTTTTATGATAGCCAATTACATTTTCATACACAATCCATCCATTTCAACATTCACAACAGTAAACACATACTCATGTTTATTTCATTTCATAACCATTGAGTCTATTTGGAGGAATTTGGGCCTTGGTATTGCCGAAGACCTGTAAGCATCTAAACCCTATTTGAAGAACATCTTCGATCCAGTGACCCCCAAGGTCACGAGACTAGGAGGCCCCCAATGTCGGTAGTTACAAATAGTCACCAACAATTCTTTGTTGCTAGAAGGGCTTAGGAAACTAGATACTATTTTGGAAGATTTCAAAGTTTCAAAAGAATTTTTTGATTACAAGACTGATTATTCATTAGAAGAAGAATAGAAGAAGGTTCTTGAATTTGGAACAAGTAGTGGAGTAAAGACCAGAAGGATAAGAAGATCAGCCCCTTTGTCTAGTTTATTAGTCTATAAGAGAAGGTCAAAGAAACATAAATGTTCAATGACCAAAAGAAATTCTAATAGAATGGAAAATCCTTGGAAAAGTGTTACACCATTAGGATTTCAAAATTACAACAATATTTCAAAGGTGGTTTATAAATATTTGCCTAAACCTTTTATTCCTGGAAAATCTTACTTGGTTGAAGAGTATATCCACTTATTTGAGTTAGCTTTGGCTCATGCAAATATTCGACATCAAGATCAAGCTTGTAGGTTGTTTATAGAAAATTTAAAGGATATGGCTCAGATTTGATATTCAAACTTTCGAAGCAACAGTATTACAAGTTGGGATGATATGAAAGGTCTTTTCTTGGCTCAATTTGATAATCAATTAGATCAACAACAACTGTATTGTGGGTTAATACAAGCTAAGTAAGAAGTTAAAGAGTTTATTAGAGATTTCAACATCAAGTTTCAACGAATTTTTGGACTCTTTCAAAGACAATATAGACCATCAGATATTGTGGTTAGAGATACTTAGCTTAAGGCAGTGAATCCCAATATTTCAATTTGGTTAAGAAGAAATCCAAACTTGTTAACATTAAATGACTACTTTAGTGAGGCTACACAAAGAGAAAAATAGTTGAACTTAAACAATGGAGAAATTGTTACAACTCAAAAAAGAGAAGAGAAAATGATGATTCTTATGCAAGATTTTGCTGAACTTAAAGCATTACTGGGTCCATCTCATATTAAGATAGAGCAAGAGTTAGAAAGCAAAGAATCTAGAAAAGGATAGTTAATGAGAGACTTATCCAATAAAGTGGTGAAATTAGAAAAAGTTTTGGAAAAGGTTAAAATCAATGAGGAAAAGAAAAATAGAAAATATAAGCATTAAAATACTAAGTTAGTAGAAGATGAAGATGAAAGTGATATTGTTATGTCTAGTTTCCTTGATATTAAATTAGATAATGAGTTATCTAGTATTCATTATACAAGCAAATCTTGTAACAATGAATCTAGTGATACTTCTTCCCTATCAAGTTCTGAAGAGGATATATCGTTAGATGAAGAGTGTAATAACAATGAGGAAAGTGGATATAGTCTATGATTGAAAGAAAGGTTAAGTACTTCTAGGCCTCCAAGAATCATTTCTAATCCATCCACTAAGAGGAAAGTTTTTGAACCAAGTAGAAGGAAGAAAAACAAAAGTAAAAAAGATTACATAGAGAAAAGTACTCGAAATCAAACTCTTAATAAATGGATGAAGAAACTAGACTTTTATGGAGACCAAAAATATGATTTAATTGAAGATCTTAAACATGTCAAGGCAAATATTATCATATATCAATTGCTACAAATAGGAGATCAACAAAGAAATGCTTTAGGGCTTATTAAAGGTAAAAGGAGAGTTGGAAAATCAGAGTTAAGCTATGTATCCAACATTGATAAGATAGTAAAAGCTAACTATGAATGTACTTCTAATAAGGAAGCTCCTCCTTTTATTTTGACTATGAAGTTAAGAGATAAATATCTTCATAATTGTTTGGTTGATTTTGGAGTTACCTCTACTATCATGCCTTTGTCTCTATGCAAAAAAATTGGTTTGATTCCTAAAAAGTCCAATAAAAAGATTGTTCAAGTGGACAAAAGTAGAGTGAAGATTGTGGATTAGTT
The DNA here is from genome assembly GCA_015680685.1 of Gnetum montanum. NCBI lineage: Eukaryota > Viridiplantae > Streptophyta > Gnetopsida > Gnetales > Gnetaceae > Gnetum > Gnetum montanum. The sequence continues at coordinate 369,073 of MNCI01037634.1, forward strand.
GCCAAATGTTTTATTAGAAATTGCTTCTAAACCTTGTATCAAAAGTAGAGTAATTATTCAAGTAATAGATATGCCAGATTCACATAGTCTTTTGTTCAGTAGAAGTTGGAGTAAGAATTTCTTCAGTTACATATCAACAAATTATTCACATAAGTGGCTACCTTAGAAAGCATAGCCAAATCAAATATACATTTATAGTGAGCCTTTGATGAATGAAAAAATTACCTCAAATGGAAAGAATAAGGCCATTGAAACAAGAGCTTTTATAACTAGAATTTGCACACTTCAAGAAATTGATAATTTGGAAAAAGAAGAATCTTAAGATGAGAGCAAATGGGAACTATACTTTGATGGTTCTTGTAACTCGAAAGGTGCAAGTGTTGAAATACTGATAGTAAAAGATGATTCCCCAAAAATTTTCAAGGTAATTCATCTATCTTTCCCTTGTATGAATAACAAGGCCGAATATGAAGCTCTAAGTATTGGAATTAAAATAATTGTGGAAAAAGGAATCAAGGTAATCAACATAAAGGGAGACTCAAGATTAGTCTATGAACAGATTAAAGGTAATTGTATGATCAAAAGGTCATTCTTATGACCTTATAAATAGCTTGTTTGCAAAATTTTGAATCAATTTCATCAGTACAAAGTAGAACATATAGGTAGAAAAGATAATTATATAGTAGATGATTTAGAAAAAGTAGCTTCAACATTAGATGTGAAAAAAATAGAAGGTTATGAAGGTGTAATGATTGAGAAAGAACATTAGCCATCAATACTAGATAACATATAGCATTTACAAGTATTTGAAGATGATGATCAAGTACTTAGGTTTATGAGAAATAAACAGGAATTTAAAAGTCAAATCATACCTGAAATAGTGTCAAGATATATGACAAATTCTATTTCCAAAAATGTGATTGATTATGAACATGAGTTTAGCAAAAATTGGCTTACTATAAAAGATATACAAAATCCGGGTCATCAAGCTTACGAAGTAGTGAATTTAAGATCTATTGGGATACCAAAGATGTTAAATGTCACAAAGGAAAAAGATTTAGTTTTCAAGAAAAAATTATTGTTACTCCTGGAAAATAATTTGGAAAATTTTTCTTGGTCATATGATGGTCTTAAAACTTTTATACCAGATGTGATGACACATAAAAATTCCTTTGATAGATGGTTGTAAGACAATTAAACAAAAAGAAAGGAAATTTAATCCATCATTTGAGCTAGCTATGGAAGTTGAGATCAAGAAGTTATTACAAGCCTAAATCATATATTGAGTCTGATATTTGACATGGCTTGCTAACCTTGTGCCAGTAAGAAAGAAGAATGGTGATATAAGATTTGCGTGGATTTCAGGAATTTAAATGAAGCCTCTGAAAAAGATAAATACCCACTTCTTATAATTGATAAGATGTTGATCAAAGTATCAGGTTGTCAAGTATATTATTTTCTAGATGGTTTTTTAGACTATAATCAGATCATGGTAGATAAGGATGACAAATATAAAACAACATTTATCACCAAGTGGGAAACTTTCACTTACTAAAGAATGTCATTTGGATTATTAAATGCTGGAGGTACTTTTCAAAGAGCAAATGGATTTAGCTTTTAAAGGTTTAATAGGTGAGTTTGTTGTGGTTTATTTG
>MNCI01037634.1:372382-389115 GCA_015680685.1 Gnetum montanum
TGGCTAAGTGGCAAAGTTGGTTAGTAGAATTGGTGGAAATTTCAAACCTACCTTACACTATATAAGGATATGTGAATTGGTTGAAAATGCATCATTTTTCAATTCAAGGTTTAAGTAAAAAAGAAAGTAAAGTGTTTAAGTGTGAGGTAGAAAATGGTTCTTGGAGCAACAAAAAAGCCTTTTATCCCATATGTTATAGGATGTTGTCTAGAGCATGTCTTAAGAGTCTATTGTAAGGAAATCACCTGTGGAGCATCTAGTGAAAGCCCTTTGCTACTTTGGCTTTTAGATGATTTTAGATTTTTCACTGGTGGACTTTCTATACATTTCAATGTGTGGGGTAGCTTCCATGAATGCATCACCTAAGTTGAATACCAATGAGAGTCTAGTAAGAATGATTCTTAGGAAGAGGCTTTCATGTCCCAAGACACAGAAGCAACTAGTTGGGAAGACCAAGTTGAGGCTTCAATTAGGCAAGAAGAGCATTTATCACAACTATAATTACATATGAAATAGTTCATGATATGAGAATCCCTAAAAGAGTTATTTTAACTATTTTGTTCTCACCTACAAAATACTTGTATGAGATTGTGTTTGTATAGTTTTCTAACTTTTATTAGTGATGAGTCGCGATATCAAGACTACGATATCAGATCCGCGATATCGGGTCTGCAATATCGAAGCATGCCAAGCGATATCGGACACCTGATGTCGAAACCTATCTCATTGCCTATAAATAAGAGACTGGGGCACTTGGTTTGGCAGTTAGTTTTCTTAGTCCCTTAGTGAACTCTTGCAATTTTTCCTTTCCAGAGTTAGAATTATTTCTGTGTCCATAGTAGGAGTCATAAAGTGAATGGTTCTTTATTCAAACATTGTGTCCTTGTGACCAGAAATAAAGATGAACTTTGTGATAAACCTTACAACATTTAGAATAGTTTAATTATATCATTCGAATGTTATTTAATGTTATTTACTACCCTCATTAGTTAATTAATGTTATTTCTCTTGACTCATTAATTATCAAGAATTAGCACACTCAGTATGACCACTTCAAGCATACGTGGGAACACTTGGTAACTCAGTAACGACTAGCATTTGGTAATCCCAGTAGTGTTACATTGGTTTAGAATGTGTCTGGAGAGTGGGAATGAATGCTGGTGTTAGGAGTAGTTAGAGAATAGTTAATTGGTTAAATCAAATTAGTTATTAAATTATTTCATTTCTCCCCTTAAGCACCAGGAACATAAAACATAAAAAAGCATAAAAATCATATACCTCAAGTTTACTTAACCATAAAATCATGCCTTACAAGTAAGCTTGGGAAGACAACAATCGCATAACCCATCCTTGTTCTATGTAAGTGCATAAGCACTTAATCCTTGGAGTTTGATTGGATCATGCGTAAACGCTCGTATTCGTATGGTTGGGTGTAGGGGTACCTCGCTGGTCATCAATTAGGAATAAGGTTTTTATTTTATCAAACCTTAAGTTTCATGAAAGTTTTTCTCAAAAAAGATTTTTGTTTTTATGTAAAAAGAAAGATTTTCAATAAAGTCTATGTTTTTAGCTAAAGTGTAAAAAGGGACATATGAAATGTTGACACATTTTAGCCATCTTATGGAGTAAAATTTATAAATTAATGTTTGGGTTTTATTAAAACCCAAATGTTATTTGTAAATGCAAGATAGCATACAAGTAGAAAAAGACAAAAGTCCATTGGAGTTTGGTTGCCTTCTCTGTAAAATGGATGTATATTGACATGTTAATGAACAAGTAGGGTGTCTACTTTCACAATGGTGGAGCTTGGTTTTAATGTTGATTTCTCATTATTATGAGTTAAAGTTTTTGAAAGGAGAAGAATAGTAATATTATAGTTACTTATTCAAGTGAAATGACTAAGTGGTAGATAGTAGAGGTACCTTAATCATTCACCTTTGTTTGAAGTTTTGAAAGATGAATATGCCTTTTGAAAGTTGAAATATGATGAATTTAGGAGATACTATGAGTAATATGAGCAATAAGAAAAATGTTATAGAGTTACAAAACATGGAATGCTACTAAATTTCCCAAATTACCATATCTACACAAGAGTTTTAATTATACGCTATCCATTGTGTACACTTTGGAAATTTAATAGCAGGGGAGTGTAGAGCTTAACAAAAAGCCTTTCCAAATTCACAAATATTTGTGAAAAATCATGAGAGCATCATTCAGTATTTTCAAGACAAATAACAAAAACTCAGGCTATCACCACCAATAACAATTGCATCCTAGAGAAAAAGCAAAATCAGTGGAACCCATCAAAAGCAGAAGAAATAAACGATGGATATTCAAACATGAATAAAAATTTAGAGGCCTAGACTTAGGCATAGGGCACTATAATCCATGAACGAGCCACAACACCCAAATGATATTTGTTTCAGGGTTCAAAATAGTGTTAGGGCCAGCAGAGACAACGTCAAATTCTACACTAGAGACGAAGTTTAAAAAAACATCAATCTAGACTTCAAATATGAAGAAACATGTAGTTTCTCTTGACTAAATCAAGTTAGAACCCAACAATGATGCCAACAATGATGCCTACAGCTTAGGCAAAGTCATTATTAATAGTAGTTACGGTAGCAACGCGACATTGAAGGCGACGACGGTGCAACTGCAAGACTCCACTATGAAGGGTTGGACAACATCTATTTTTGCTTGGAGAAAATAACATTAGGGTTGAGGTGAGACATAGCAAATGGCAGGTTTTCTCCAAATGCGAGAAGAGGGGGACGCGATGCATGGTATCGAGGCCATGAGACATAAACATACATCATAATGTTTACACATTTTGTATAAACGTGTTGATGGGCACAACAATAAGGTTAGAAGGCCTTAATAATATTTTTTAAAAAATTATATATATTGTAGTACTTTAAAGTGGGTAGGGCTTATGGATTAGGAAAGAAAGATTTATGAATGTATGGTAAGTCTAACTTTATTTTTTTTAAATTACATAGGAAAATTTTCAAAGCTATATATTTATCTTTCCCATGTATGGATTAAGAAAGAAAAGATTTATGAATAGTATTGGATAAAGATGATTCTTAGAAAATTTTCGAAGCTATATATTTATCTTTCCTATGTACAAATCATAAGGCTAAATACAAAGCCTGTGTATTGGAATTAGAAAAGCTCTAGAAAAAGGGATTAAAAAATTATAATTAAAGGAGATTCAAAGCTTATTTGTGAACAGGTTAAAGGTGAATATGCAGTAAAAAGTTCATTCTTAAGGTCATATAAACAATTTTTCTATGATTTATTAGACTAGTTCCAGAAATATGAAATAAAGCATATATGTAGAGAAGATAACCAGTTAGCAAATGAGTTGATAGTAGCAACCTCAACTTTGGATTTGGCAAAAATTACCAAATATAAAAATCAAAGTTGAAAATTAGCCTTCAATCTCAAATAACATAGAATATTTCCAAGTGCGTAAAGATGATGATCAACTACTTAGGTTCTTAAGAAATAAAGATGAATTTAAGAATACATTTATGTCCAAAACAAAAGTTCCACGATAGCTTAGACAAAATTTTCTTCCCATGAAGGTAGTTAACTATGAGCGTGAGTTCAACAAAAAGCTACTTAAGGGGATAGGTCCAAAATTTAGAATATCGGGCTTATGAAATACTAAACCTTAGATCCACAGAGAAGCCAAAAATGTTAAATATTACAAAAGGAAATGATCCAAATTTCAAAAAAAAGTTGTTATCTTTGTTAAAGAACAATATGGATAATTTTGCATGGTCTTATAGTGACATTATAACATTTAGACTAGATGTAATGACTCACAAGATTTCATTAATTAAAGATTGTAGGGTAGTAAGACAGAAGCAAAGGAAGTTTAACCCATGATTTGAACTAGCCATGGAAGTTGAAATGAAAAAGCTATTATAAGCCAAAATCATATACCTTATTCATTATTTAGTTTGATTAGCTAATCCCTTGCCTTTGAGTAAGAAGAATGGTGACATCAAGCTATGTGTTGATTTCAGAAATTTGAATGAAGCTTCACAAAAAGAAAAATATCCACTCCCTAGAATAGATGAAATGTTAATCAAAGTTTTTGGATGTTAAGTATACTCTTTTCTGGATAGTTTTTGAGGGTATAATCAAGTTATGTTTGATAAAAATGATCAATATGAGACATATTTCATTACAAAATGGGGAGCTTTTGCTTATAGAATAGTGCTATTTGGATTATCAAATGCTAGAGCCACTTTCTAGAGAGCTATGGATATAGCTTTTAAAGGATTAATAGGAAAGTTTATTACAATTTATTTAGATTACATTTTTATTTACTCATAGAAAAACGAAGATCATATTAGTCACATTTAGCAGATCTTTAATAGATGTTAGGATTATGGTATTTTTTTAAATCTTAAGAAGAACATTTTTGGGATAATGTCTGGGAGCCTAGTAGAACATATATTCTACAAGAAAGGTATAGTGATAGATAATGCTAGGATCCAAGTTATTCAAAATTTTGAGCATTCGATAAAAAAAATGTCCCTTAGATTCTTCTTTGGAAAAATAAATTTCATTAAGAAGTTTATACCAAGATTTACTAAGATCACCAAACCTTTAATACACATGCTCAAGAAGGATGTTTAGGTTGAGAAGACACCCGAATTAGATAAAGCATTAGTAGAAATTAAAAAGGCTATCTAGGAAGCTCCATATTTAGCTAAACCTAAATTAAAAGAAGACCTTTGGCTATACTTCTACTGATTTGATTGTTGCAATTTTAACTCAAAAAAAGAATGATCAAGACAAACTAATCGAATTCATTGGTTATCAACTTAAATGTTTTGAGTTAAATTATTCAAGTTTGAAAAAATAGGCATATGTTATCATTAAAGCATTAATGCATTTTAAATATTATTTAAAAATAATTTTGGTTCATGTCATGATAACGAAACCTGTTGTTAAGTAATTTTTAGCTTAAAAGGAAATTGGGTTGAGAAACTGAAATTGCTTTATTAAGCTTCAACAATTTAGATTTTTGTTAGAATTATGCAAAATAGTGAAAGGAATGAGATTAACCAAATTAATGATGAAAGAATCTAAAATTTATGTGTTAATTTCCCATAGTGGAAATTGGTATGATGAAAATTTAGAGTTATTTGATTCAAGGAAATTCCCAAATAATTTGATAATGATCCAAACTAGAGCTTTTTTTAAGAAGAGAAATAAGTTCTTGGTAAAAGATGGGATCTTATATAATAAGGATTTTTGAGGAGTTTTATTAGAATGTATTAGGAACAATAAGATTGAGCTTCTCTTGGACCAATTTCATGATCACACACATTTATTTTATGATTCTCTTAAATCTACTATGTAGCACATATTGCATTATGGATTTTATTGGCCGAGCATCTATCAAAATCTTATCTTGAAGATTTAACGTTGTTACATATGTCAAATTCATGGGCCAAAAATCAAGAAAGCTAGTGCTCCTCTCAAAATAGTAATTGCAGAAAGGCCATTTCAGGAATGGGGTATAGATTTTATCAGAATGATTACTCCTTGAAAAGCTAGACATAAATTTATACTTACTGACACTATGAAGAAGAGTTTAGTGTCAGATGTAATAAGATTTCTTGAAGATCATATCTTAAGTCATTTTGGTATGCTTGAAGTATTAGTGTCAGATAATGATGCTACATTTTAGTCTAAAGAATTTATAAGCTAGGCTTTTGAAACCTCATCAAATTATTATCCTTAAGAAAATAGGTTAGCTGAATCTCCAAATAAGAAGCTTATTTTCTATATAAAAAGATTAATGGAAGGGGATTCAAAAAACTAGCATAATTATCTAAGATTTTCTTTATGAACATATCACATAAAAATTAAGAGATCTATAGGCACCTCACCCTATAAACTAGTCTATGGAATGGTTACAAGAATTACTAAAAAAATAATAACATCAGCATTAGAGTTCATTCAGAAGTATAGCAGAAAAACATATAAAGATAAAAGCCTAATGTCTCTACCTATCAAAAGGAAAGATGAAATTGATAAACCTAGAGATATTCTATTGATAAATGCATTGCAAACCAAAAGATGATTTGATAGAAATGATTTAAAAAGGACATTTAGAGTAGGTGACTTGGTATTACTCTTGAATATAAGAAGAAAAGTGATTGAAACAAGTTTTCTACCAAGTGGAAGGGCTTGTTCGTCATTAGGAAAAAGGTGCTAGATAACACCTAGAAGTTGTGCATGATGGATGGGACCAGATTAAAGTTTCCATTTAATGCCATCCATCTCAAGCACTACTTTGGGAAATTGCCCAATGCTTGACAAAACTAAGAAAAATCAAATAATGTAAATATGTAAATAGTGATTCATGTTCAGGTTAATAAATAGATTTAGCAAAATTTTAGCAAGCATCTAAGCTAGTTGTTATAGTGGTGGGAAATTTTCAAGAACATAGGCTATATAATGAAGTATGGCTAATCCTCCATTAGCTAAGAAAATCTTGAGTTAAAAGCATTTTTAGGGAAATGGTGAAGACAAGACCTTTCATCCCGTATTTATCTAGATGTTGTCCTGAACACACCATGAGGGCCTACTATAAAGCTTCAAGCTATGGAGCTTCATACACTAGTCCCTATATGACATGGTTGGCAGATGAATTTTCTTTTATGACAAATGACCATTCCATTCATGCTCATGTTTGGGGTGATTACTATCAATGTTTAGGAATTACAAGGCTAGTTGATAATGATGTGAATTTGAATAATTTAGATTCATATGAAGAAGTCTTTGTCTTGTAAGCCATTGACTCGCCAAGCCAAGAGAACAGTCAAGGACAGAGCTCACATTTACATCAATCTGAAGGAAAGGAGAAGAAGATCTTCTCAAGCCTATTTATTAAAAAGGCAATTGAAGAAAGTAGCAGAATGACTATAGCTAGGGAGAAAACTCTGAATCTTGAAAATGAAAAGGCTTCTGAAAATGACAAAGCTTCTAACAGGAAGGTCATAAGAAAGATCATGATGATTGTTTTCTTTCTACCACTTAACTAGTTCCAATATAGCTAGGCATATATACATATTTTGCATAACATTTCGGATGCATGCAGTTTTTATACTATCGAGCCTTAAGCTTGATTATACTTTCCCCCAAAAAATATTTTCTTTCAAGCGAAGTATCATTGTATATTGATTCATTAGAATAAATCAAAGTTTCATGTTCCAAGAGTTTAGCATGATGATCTTTAAAAAGAAGAAAAAAAATGAGGGCAAGAAAAGTTATCACATTTTGGTCATTTAATGGAGCAAGGCTTAAGCTAGTTGAGCTAAAATATAGGAATTGCATGTTGACCTTTTGGTATGTCAAAAACTTAGAGCAAATGGAGAATATAGAATGTGTATGTGCGATTGTAATTTTGTAGAACCATGAAAGAGTATAATGAGTAAGTACTTCAAAAGGAGATCGAAGACTTTAGAATAAGAGTTGAATTAGAACGAGATCCATGTTGAGATGTCAAAACAAAGACTAAGTGAACAAGATGAGAGCATGGATGGAAATGGAGTCTATGAACCAAACAAAGATGTTTTGAGGATTGCCAAGATGCCAAAATGACAAAGGAATGCTTTAGAAATCAAAATGATCCAACAAAGTAGATGTCTCACAAAAATAGTAGACATCTATCTTGGAGAATAGACATCTCACTATAGATGTCTTCACTTTTGGGTAGATGTCTCTGTTGCATTGAGGATAGTTTCAATTAGATGTCTCATCCTCAAAGTAGTCATCTATACTAGTTGTTTAATAGTTGTTGCATGAATCTCAAGGAGTATTTGGAAAATCAAAGGGTATAATACTATTGCAACTAAAAAAATATATCATTGGAAAACTGATAGATTTAGTGCAGCAGCCTCAACCCCAAATCCCCAAGGCCTCCAAAGAAAATGGGATTTGAGGTACCCTAGATGGTTCAGTAGATCACCCAAGGACTTATGAAATGCAAAATGGTGAATTAAAAAAATAAAATGCAAAAATTATAGATATGTAAAATAGAAAGAAAATGTAGATTGCACATAAAAATGAAACTTTAAAACTTTATTAAAATAATAAATAATGAGTTTCAGAAATGTGTACAAGAAATGCCTGTGAGAGAGCAAAGGGGGTTTCACTAGAGTAGGAGTTCAAAGCCTGTTAAAGTTGATATAATTTTCTCCACAATCTAGGCACTAAGCAACTCCTAATGTTGTTAAACCTTCTAAGCTAAAACTTCAGATTTGCAACTTGGGTTACTACTATGTGGTAAGAAACATAACAGATTTGGTTGCTAGATTACTCTACCCTAGGGGTTGGAAATCCCAGAAATGCAGTGTTGACATCAAAAATCCACAAGTCTCGGGGGGTGGGGTGGGGGTGTGGGGTTGCAAAGGGGGTAACATGGCTACAAGGGTTCCACGTTGGGAGGCTCCAAGAAGCTGTGTTTCTGCAAGGTTGCAAAAGCTATTGGAAGACAAAATTGGTACATGTTTGGAAATGCTGTAGTGTGGAATTACCAAAAAATCATGGAACCTATAAATAGTGTTGGGGTTTTGGTTTTATAGGTTTTGGACCATGATTTTTGACTAGGTCACCTTGATAGATTGGCTACAAATTTCTACCTTGTATAGAAGAGATGAATGCCTAAATTTGGGGGGTTACCATATATGGTAAGTGCTTAACCCCCATGACCATTTTGTTTACTATAAATAGTCATGAAGAGGGGGGGGGGGGGGGGNAACTTTGAGGTTAGTAACGTGCAAAAATCTTGCTCATGTAGCTTCCATGCTGGGGGAGAGGAGTCTCAATGTTGGGGAAGAGGACCAAACTCCTCCACGCTAGGCATTATGTCTTCCCCCACTTCTCCATATTGAGATCTACCTCTCCATGCTAGGGGTAGATGAGATTTCCCCTTGCAAGTGTTTCTATAGTAGAAAAGTCTATGCCCTCCATAAAACCCATCAAATTGCCATTTTTGTCATCCCAAAAGGTATTTTTGACCCCCCAAGCCCAAATATAAATACTAGGTGAATTTTTTCAATTGGGGAATAAGGCTTTGATCACTTATGAGGCATTTTTAGCCCCAAAAGTATGAAGTATGTGATATTGTCCCCCATGGATTACAATCTTCACATTTACAATAAAGTTTTTCCTTGAGTTTCATGGGGTGAAGGCTACATGATGAAAATTGGTTATAATATGCAAATTTTTGTGGTGTTTCAATGTTCTATCTTTGTTGGTATCTAGAGGATCGACCTAAGAGGCATTGATAAAGAATACAAAACACCACTACAGGTCCACCATCAACATTTCATCTTCATGCTTAATCTAGCCGTGTCAAGCCATGTCGAAGAGTGCTTGTGATGATGGGATAAGGCTATGATGATGAGATGACAATGCTGAGGTCGTGATGAAATTGTTATGAAGGCTAAGAATGTGTTCCAAGTGTTGATATCATGGCTACAATGTGGTATTAACATCTCTTGAAGTGGTTGTCACTCGGCAAATGCATTTGAGGATCCAGTCACTTTGCTTCAAGGTTTCTTTTGGCCTTCGAGGCTTCATTGGCCATCTGGCTTCTTGGTAATTTTCTCCCCTCATTTTTTGTGGTGTGATTCTTCATTGGATTTCCTTATCAAGGCCATTTAGATGTAGTTTTCCTATTGAGTGAGTCCTCTGACACTCAATGGACTTGGTGGGTTTCCCATAAAATGAGATGCCTTACACTTGATGGGCTTAATGGTTTTTCCACCAAACAAGATGCGTTACATCTGGTGGACTTAGTGCTTTCCACTAAATGAGCTATGTTATGTTTAAGTGGACTTGAGGATGGAACATGATGAAGAAAATATCACATGGCTATAGTGCATGAGTGGAAAACATGGGTTAACATTATTTTCCCAAGTATGGTAGATCATAATCAAGCTACAGGGTTGGGCTCAAGGAGTGGTGCTAGGTGGGGGCCAATGGTGCAAGCACTCTTAACACAATAGGATAAAGTTACCAGATCTTGCACATTGAGATCACGTGATGACTTGCTGCCATAATGAGTTGCACCTTTGTGATGACCCCAAGCTTCATCCTTTAAACACAAATCCAATGGAATAAGAAAACCAAGCAAACCAAGCATGGTATAACATTATAATGCATATAAAGGCCACATGATATGATAAAACCAAGCTACCCAGGTTACCAAATTTGCTAGTTTAAATCCATGGTGGGCCATGGTGCTAGTTTAAGGCCTTGGTAGGCCATGGTGCCAGTTTAAGGTTGTAGTAGACCATGGTGCCATTTTAAGGCCTCCGTAGGCCATGTCACTAGTTTAAGGCCTCAGAAGGTTGTGGTTGAGCAGGCTTTCTTGTTGATGGTTATCGACCACATGTAATATGACTTTAGATAGGAATGATTGATCAGATTGGCCAACTCATTTCCATCCATGTCAACTATCCTAAATGCTCCGTTACCATAGGCTCTGGTGAAAAAGAAGGGTCCTTACTAATTAACTAAGAATTTTTTGCATTCTCATGGATGGCTTTGAGGACTAGGTCACCTTCCTTAATCTTACACTTGGTCAAGTTATGGTGGTGTTTTCATTTCTACCTCTCTTGATAATATTTGATGTGAGCAAGAGCTTACATACGCTGCTCCTCCATCAAGTCTAAGGTCACTGTCCGCAACTCCTTGTTCTACTCATCATTGATGAAGTTAGTCAAATTTCCTTAGAGTGACAACACCTACATTTCAAGAGGTAAAAAAACTTTAGAACCATAGAATAGGTTATAAGGGGTTACACTAGTTGTCATGTGATACGTCATTCTGTAGGCCTATAGTGCATGGACAAGCTGCTCATTCCATTTATGCTTACTATTGTTAAGCATCTTTTTAAGCAAGTTGATGATGGATTTGTTGTTGGCTTTTACTTATCCATTAGCTTGAGGGTAATAAGGTAATGAGAAAGAATGCTTAATGCCTAGGTTGTGATAGAAATATTTCATTTGGTGGCTACTAAATTGTGGTCCATTATCTGTAACTATGGTCATGGGTATGCCAAAACAAGCTACAATGTTATCTAGGATAAATTTGCAAACTTGCTTAGATGTAGTCTTCTTTAGGGGAATAGCCTCAATGCACTTTGTAAAGTATTTAGTTGTGATGATGATGAAGCTATGCCCTATAGAAGACTTACGCATTATACGTCCAATGATATCCAACCCCCATTGTTGGATAATAAGGTTGCTTCCCTAGGTGATAATAAGGTTGTCAGTGTTTGGATTTGTACACATAGACCTCAGTTACTTGGTTGACCACAGGTTTTGAATCACCTTTAATCATTAAGTGTTTAATTCCTAAGTCATGAGCTACGATCATCCCTTTGATCAAACCCTCATACTCCGCTATGTTGTTTGTTCATGCAAACTCAAAATGATAGGTGAAGGGTTTGATTTCACTAGATGAAAATGTTATGATGATAGTAGCACTAGCCCCATGGGTAGTTAAAGCTCCACAAAAGTACATGATCACCTCATAACCCTTGGGCACTTTNCAATGTCAAGACTAGTAAGATGCTTAGCTTTGTAGTATGTAAAGCAAGGATACGGGTTGATCTTAATAAGGTTAAGGCCATATAAAAATTAGTAGCACCTACCAACCTTAAGGAGCTTTGAGGATTACAAGATAAACTATAGTTTATTTGTAGGTTCATCACTAGGCTTATGGATAAATTATAGCTCAAGAAACATTTGCTTAAGAAAGGGATTCACTATGAGTGGATAGCTTAATGCCAAGAGGCCTTTCAAAACCTTAAGCAAGAGTTGACACAACCACTAANGGCAACTAATGCATGGCTAAGGTAGTATATTAACATATCTAATTCATCATCATGTTTTTGACAGAGTAGAAAGGCAATGGACGTGTTAGAGAAGGTAAGGTAGATGTAAAATGATTTACCCCCTTGCAGAGGATAGACCATTAGTGGTTGTGTCAACTCTTGCTTAAGGTTTTGAAAGGCCTCTTGGCATTAAGCTATCCACTCATAGTGAATCCCTTTCTTAAGCAAATGTTTCTTGAGCTATAATTTATCCATAAGCCTAGTGATGAACCTACAAATAAACTATAGTTTATCTTGTAATCCTCAAAGCTCCTTAAGGTTGGTAGGTGCTACTAATTTTTATATGGCCTTAACCTTATTAAGATCAACCCGTATCCTTGCTTTACATACTACAAAGCTAAGCATCTTACTAGTCTTGACATTGAAAATACATTTCTTAGGATTGAGCCTAAGCTCATACTTGAGGCATCGTTTAAGCACAAGATCTAGGTTATTAGCATGGTCACTAGCCACTTTGGACTTAACAACTATGTTGTCTATGTAGTCATTGAGCAAACCTAGCATGTAATCACTGAAGATATAGGTCATGACTTGTTAATAGGTGGCTCCTATGTTATTAAGGCCAAAGGGCATCATGGTATAGCAAATGGTATCCCAAGGGATCATGAATGTTGTGCTAAGTTAGTGCTCTAGGTTAATCTTAATCTGGTTGTACCCTAGGAACCCATCCATAAAGGATAACAAGGCATGTCCAACCATAGTATCGATAAGTTGATCAATACTAGGCAAAGAAAAGTCATCCTTGATAGTCGCTTTATTTAGGTCTTGGAAATTGATGCAAATATGGATACTCCAATTTTTCTTAGGGACTACCACTATGTTAAACACCCATTCTGTATAGTTGACAACCCTAAAGAAACCAGCTTGGTAGAGCTTTGTGATCTCATCATGAATTGTCAAGGCCAAATGAGGTTTAATCTTGCATACTTTTTGCTTAACTGGTTTAATGTTAGGATCAAGTATGATGTTGTGTTAGACTAAGAGTGGGTCTAGGCCTAGCATATCTTCATATGACTAGGCAAAGGCCTTAATGTTGCCTTGTAGAACCTTGGTGATGTCTTAAGCTTGTTAAGGCTCCAGTGAGAAACTTAGTTTAAGGGTTTTCTCTTCACCGCTGTGTGTTGTGATAGGAACCTTGACTAGAGAGTCTTTAGTTATGTCACCCATCTTTAAGTCAACTAGGTTCTCAGGCCATTCTCAAGGCTTCTCTATCAAGGCTATGTGGTCAACAAGACTCGAGCTTAAGATCTAGGTAATTAGGGTCGATATACCATTCTACATCACCGTGGGGTCCACCCAGGCTTAATGGTAGATTGATATGCTCTTAGGTACTCATATTTTGGTCCTACATGTCAACCATAAGCACATTAAGTGGCACTTGAGTAAAACTGAATAAATAATACTAAAATGTTATAAAATTATGCAAATACATGCTATTCTAATGCAAACAAGGTCATACAAGGTTATAAATAGGGTAAAAATAAGCAAATAATATGCAAGATGAATAAAGGAAAGTACAAGATATATGGCTACAAATGGCTTACAAGGATCACAATTTTTCCAGTTTTAGGCCTTAGCTGACCATGATGCCAATTTAGAGTCTTAGTGAACTATAATGCTAGGTTAAGGCCTTAGTGGGCTATGATGTCTGTTTAAGGCCATAGTGGGCCATGGTCACATGGTGTGGAATGGTGATTAAGGAAGGTTAAACCCCATCATTTGATACTAATCAAATGCTAAACAAAGGCAAATAAGGCTATAATAAGGGAAAGAAAGAATGTATAAGGCTATATAAAGGCCACAAGAAGGTCAAAAAGGTTAACAATGCAACATGAGGCCAAAAACAAGTTGAAGCATCATGTTATAAGGCCAAATCAAGTAAAACATGGTACATATGATAGAACTCGGCTAATATAGGTCAAAAGGGGTTAGATTTTACCAATTTTAAAGACTAGTGGAACATAGTTTAGGCTACAAGGCTGTTAGGTGAGTTTGGGCATTAGTTAGGACTATTTTTGGGCTATTTAGACCTAAGAATCAAGAGTTTTGAGGCTTCTATGCTGGCTCCCCCTATTTCCACATTGACTAACATAGAAGATGGGATCCTCAGTGTGGAAACTAAGGTGTGGGTTTTGGGGCATCTAGAGGTCCAAAATTGAGGTTCTAGGGCCTTCCTAAGGCAACGTAGGGCCATATTTGTCAAAATTGGATACTAAAGGCTAAAACGTAGGTTATGGAGCTTGACCCCTATACTTCCACATTGGCCAGCATGGAAGAGAGGGGGCTTAGTGTGGAAAACCAAGATCTAGGAAAAAATAGGATCAAACATGATCAAACAGGTAGCCAGAACCTAGATTTAGAAGTCGTGCATCCCCTAACTTTGTTTTGAGACCATCTAAGCTAGGTTTGGGTGTCAAAACATGTTGAGATAAGTTCCCCCTTCTTCCACATTGAGCATAGAATCCTCAACATGAAAGAATGGGGGGACACTTGTTGCATGGATTCATGATGGTTTGAGAGCATGTTGACTAGGTTCCTAGGCTCCTAAGGCTATAGATCATGATTCTACAAGTTTTGGCTAATTTTGGTTACATTTGGAGGTTATTTAAGGGTACCTAAGGTCTTACCCTTGTCTCCATGTTGGGGAAGTTAGAGTGGAAGATTGGGAAGAATGAGTTTTGAAGGTCAAAATAAGATCAAATGAGAAAAATATTAAGGCTATTAGGTCCTAAGCTTTTTTGGTGTAGATCTTTAATCTTTGAGAGCATTATCTTACCATCAAAAGTGAAAAAAGTAACTTTTTCGCCTTGTTCCATGCTACACAGTGTGAAAGGAACCTTCTATAGTGTGGATGGGACAAGAATCTTAGATCTAGGCCAATTTGTATTATAAGTGACTATGCTTGTCAGCTTCTAGAGTTATCAGGGTTAATAATTAGGATTCTAGATCAAAGTTCTATAGTTTCAAGAGTTTCTAAGTATTTTTTTAGGCTTCTTCCATTTTTTCCACATTGGAGTCGAGGTGCTTAATGTGGAAGACTATGGGGAATAGCTTTTTGGCCATTTAGGATCATTTTTTTAAAGGTTTGAAGGCTCTAATGAGTGCTGATAGGGTTCTAGGATGCATGCAAAGTCTTTTGATGTCATTCTAAGGTGTCGATGAGCCCTAAATGAGTTTCCTCCTTAGTCTCCAAGTTTGCTAGCATGGAAGAGAGGGTCTTGAGTGTGGAAGAACCACAAAGCTGAGATCTAGATCTAATTTAGCCTTAATTGACCATTTTTGTTTGCTTCTGGGGTTGTTGGGGTCGAGGACTAGGGTTTAGGGTTAGAACTAGTTAGTTTGGAGGTTTTCTATATGGTTTTTAAAGTTTCCCCCTTTCTTCCACACTGGGGATAGTATGCTTAGCATGGAAGATTTGGGGGAGTAGCTTTTTATCCATTTGGAGTCACTTTTATAGTGTTTGAGGGCTTTAGAAGATGTAAAACTAGTCTTAGGGTTCATGTAAGGTTGTAGGGTGTTTGCTTAAGATGCCCACGAGTCATTTTTGAGACTCCCCAAAGTTACCCCTTGCTTCCATGTTGGTCAGCGTGGAAGAGGTGACTCTCAAAATGGAAAAACTATGAGACCCTTATTTTTATCATTTTCTATCATTTCTGGCCATGCATGTGGGTTTCTAAGGTTGCTAGTATTGACTATTGCTACCTAGTGTCAAAACTTGGTTATTTCAAAGGTTGTTAGATGGTTTTTGATGCCTCCCTTTCTTCCATGTTGGGGTTCCCATGCTCAGCATGGAAGATTGGGGGCAAAGGATTTTTGGCTATTCCTAGTAAATTTTGGTGAGTCTAAGCATCCTAGGATGAGTAGAATGGGTCTTGGGATGCACACAAGGCTTCCTAGTGTTAGTTTGAGGTATCTAAAGACTATTTTTTAAGTCCCCAAAATTTTTTTCCTTTACTTCCATGTTGGCCAATGTGGAAGAGATGGATCCCAGCATGAAGGAACTAGGGGGAGCTACGTTTTACTAATTTTTAATAGTTTTATCTATGCATGTGTGCTTACAGGGTCAATGGTGTCGACTGTCGATGCCTAGGGTCAAAATCAAGTCACTTTGCTGGTTGTGAGAGGGTTTTTAGGCTTTCCCCCTTTATCCACACTAGGGCTAGGATGCTTAGCATTGATGGGAGTCTCTTTAGCATGAAAAACATAAGGGGGATAAGTTTTGATCATTTCGGGTGACTTCTAGAAGTTTGATGGCTTCCAAAAAAATTGGGTTACTTTTGGAAGTTAAACTACATGCAAACTTTAATAGTTTTTACTTTCCCCCTTCTATCCACGTTGATAATAGATTGATTAACATGCATGAGGTCCTCCCCAGCATGGAAGAACCTTAGGAAGTTTGTTTTTAGCATTCTAGTAGCTTCTGGAGAGGCTGTTTAGGCTCTGGTGTTAGTTCAAGATAATTTAAGATTGTTTTCTTAGTTTTGGGATCTTCTGCTAACCTTCCATGCTCCATTCACCTTATTTCCATGCTAGGTATCATGGAAGAGGTCTCCCCCCAGCATGGAAGAATCAAGAAAGTCAAATCTAGGCATGTTAAACATCCAATTGACCTTGCATGTTAGCCTTCAGGGTTGCTGGTGTCAATGATCAATACTACGTGTCAAGATCTAGTGGTTTGGAGGCTCATTGGTGCCTCATGCAATCTTCCTCCTTCTTTCACACTAGGCATGATGGCCCTAGCATGGATGAGAGGGGGATGGTAGTATTGTATCATATTTAACTAGTTTTT
>MNCI01037634.1:389185-412618 GCA_015680685.1 Gnetum montanum
TCCAGCAAGGTCTAGGGGTCACCAAGGTAGGTTATTTGGTTGTTTTGGGTCATAACTTAGGTTTTCGTGCATACCCCTTGGGTTTCCATGCTGGTGCCACTTTGGTCAGTGTGGAGGGGGGTTTTAATAGCATGGAACTAGTCATTGATGGATAATTGACTTGCCTAAGGGTCAATCTAGGATATCGGAGATTGTGAGGGGGTATTGGACTTTGAGAAATGGTTACTAAGTAGTAAATTTGGATAATTTTTGTCTTCCCCCCATCCATCCATGCTATGGATAGGATGCCCCATATGGATGAGGCTTACCCTAGCTTGGAACTACCAAATCCTAAAGTCTCCATCACTTTCAACTAGGTTTGGTGAGGTTCCAGGGCTGTTAGGGGTGCTTGGAGGGGTTCTTGGTCATGTGGACCTACTTCAGGTGTCAAACTTGGGCTAGATGAATGTTGGGGGGTAAGAATGGCTGTTACCCCCTTCTTCCACACTAGCTAGTGTTGTCCTAGCATGGAAACTCAAGTTGCCCAACTTTGTTAATGTCTAACTCCATTTTTCTAAAGCTCAAAGTTGAAAAAGGAAGGTTTGAGATACTAGAAATGGTAAAAAGGATACATTTTAATGGTTTTATAAAGTGGTATGCATTTATTCACAATAGGAATGATATCACTAGTGTGGATGCATAGGAGTTAAGGCATGGTTATTTTTTCTAATTGTCAAAAGTGACCAAAACTTACCATTGATGCAATTTTTGGCTAGTAGGGAAGGTGTATGGTGGGGTCCACAACCTAAAAATTTAAAATTTTGATTTTCAGATTAACTCTCACCAATCTTAGTGTGGAGGAGATTTTTCCTACTTTGCACTTCAGTATAATTGGAGTTATGCGGCACTAAATGGACAACTGGGGTTTAGAGATGGACATTTAGGTTTTGGTGGAGTTTTTAGTGTCAAATTTTGTAAGTTTTGATCACAATTCCATTTATCATAAATGGTGCATTGGGAAAGAGACTAGGTAGAGATTTATTTTTGTAGAGATCATCAATCTTCAGTGTGAAAGCCTTTAATCTTCCTCACAGCTAGTGTTGAACTTTCATTCTTCCGAGATTTCGACCATTCCTAGCATTGGTACAACAATTATGGCTCCCAAGCAACATGGAGGGAAGAGCCAGAATCCAAAAATTTAGAAGGTGGATGATCATGCTAGATATTTTTTATGGTTTCCTAGACCCATTTCGATCTAGGATTCATCTGTGACTACTCCAAGGTAGGCAATTCTAGCCATTTTTTTCCTTAGTTTCTAGCCATTTTTCTTACCATATGTGGGGTTTTTTTCTTCAAATGTATGTTGATAGAGGGGTAAAATGAAATTATGATGAAATAAAACCTCTTATTTTTGCTATTTCTATGTAGATCTATGGTCATTTTTTTGTTTTGGCTTTGGTAGATTTGATTTTTAAAATTAGGCTTGTTGTTTTCATGCTTTTTCCCAAAATTTGGGGGTAGGGCCATTTTTCCCAAGTCTAGGCTCAAATATTCATAAAAAAATAATTCTTATGAGATCCTATACCCTTATTTTAATGTTTTTTGAAATGGGTATTGATTTTTTTGGCTATTTTTTATGGCTATTTTAAGTTGTGTTTTATGAATTTATAGCTTTTGGTGATTTTTGCATGAAAAAAGCAAGTAATGTTGTGTATTTTTTCCTAATAAAATGGCTTGATATTTTTAAAATATGATGTTATTGGTTTGTAGTTATATGATTAATTTTTCCAATGGCTATTTTCTCATTCAATTTGGGTTAATAATGACAAAGTTATGGCTATTTTTGTAATGTCATGTAGTTGGGTTTTTTATGATGTTTTTTTAGAATTCCATGTAGATTCTTGAAATTTCTCAAAGTAAACAAATAGGTTTTGGATAATTTTTGGTGGGTACTGGCTTCAGCTTTTTAATGGAGGTGGAGCCACTATATTTGGATTAGAAATGATTTTTAATGATTTTTTATTAGACTTGTGTCAGAAGGGGGTTTGTGCCATTTTCAGATTTTCATCCAAATTAATTTTTTTGAATAAATGACAAGGGTTTTGAATTTTATTAAGAATGAGTGCATAAGGCTTGATTCAATCTTTTAAATAGTTGTTGAATCATTTCATTTGGAGCTCAAATGAAGTTTTGGTAAAGTTTTTACCAACCTTGCACGAAAGGGGGTTAATGGTGACGAATACGGTTTTTTTGCTAGTTTTGGCTATGTTTGATGTCAATGTAGTTATGTTTTCTTGGTTGTAATGGCTATGGATGGAAGGTTTATGATTTTAGGATTTCTTTTGTGGTGGAATCATTGAAATCAGAGCTTAGATGAGTTTTAGTGAGTTTTTTTATTAAGGCTATGTGAATAATGTTAAATTGTAGTTGTAGCACTTTATCCCTTTTGGAGATGGATGTGGTTGACATGTGTAGAGATTTCTCTTGTCCAAATTCCATGCCTTTGGGGTGGTATAAAAAATTTATCATGCTCTAAATTTGGTTTTGAAGGATATAAGTAATTATTTCTATATTTGGTAATGTTTATGCTAATGGCTATTTTCTAGGCTCTAAATTTGGTTGTCTCACTAGGCTATAATGTTTAAGCTAATGTGTGAGGCTATAAAAGGTTGTAATTGTGTTGTCATGAATTCCTTATGAAAATTTGAAAAACACTTGGAGCTTTTTATGGAGGCTAATTTCACCTCTGACTAGGATGTTTTTACAAACTTGTTAAGGAATTTCGATTGGTCCAAATATTTTTGCTTTGCCATGTAGGGTCTTTTTGAAGCCCATACTCATCATTGTGGAGTTAGTGGACATCCTATGCTAGATTGACCACCTCAAGTGCTACACTATCTAAGGTCATATTTTTTCTAAGGTCTCATGGTTATATTATGATTTCTAGTGCTAATCCATTTTTGATGTGTTATGGTTGTAGACAAGCATTAGGTCATGGTAGCCCAAGCTACCGTATAGAAGGA
The DNA here is from genome assembly GCA_015680685.1 of Gnetum montanum. Classification (NCBI taxonomy): domain Eukaryota; kingdom Viridiplantae; phylum Streptophyta; class Gnetopsida; order Gnetales; family Gnetaceae; genus Gnetum; species Gnetum montanum. Next base: position 392,188 of record MNCI01037634.1, read on the forward strand.
GGAGACACAGACATGTAGTTGTCGCAGTCAAGGAGGAACAAAGGAATGTAGAGGAGGCACTCTTATAGTAGCATGAGGCTAAAGGGTTTGCCAACATTGATATAGACACCTTGTTTAGTGAGGCAGTACTAGGCACATCCTCCATTATCATCCCAGAGGAAGAGAAGGAGGAACCAAGTATGCACATGTCTTTACGCTTCTTGTTATATCTTATTATTTTAAGTTTGGTTTTCATCCTAATAATTCGATGATTGTTATGCTTATAGTAGATCTTAAGCCACAAATTCAGCTTCCTATCCCTAAGTTTTACGCAAAACCATGGGTAGAGGTCCCAGACAAGGTGGAATTCATGTGTGGGCTGGCTAAGGACATCATCGACTGGTTGCACTCAAGATAGGTAAGAACTTTATTTTCTATGCTTTAGTTATTTTGCTATGTCATAGGTTACATTTATGTTATGGATATCTTAGGTTGTACACTATATTTATGGTTATGTTTATGTTTATGCAGTGCCTTTTGTGTAGTAGGACCCCATCTGAGACATGGAGATTAAATCCTTGCCAAAGCTTTCCTCTAATGTCTTTAATGTACCCTTGAAGTTATGTGAGACTCTTATTGATCTACCAATGTTGTGTGCCAAAACTTCATGGAAGATGGAGAGGTTCAACAAATCCCTATGTGAATAGGTTATGGCCTTGAAGGAGAAAATTCAATGGCAAGAGGAGATGATTAGAGAGCTCAAGGATCATAAGGCCTTTATGAAAGCCCAAGTGGCTAACTGAAGGAAATTGCAGACCAAAGAGATCACATGTGCCTACTACTGGCATGCCATCTGGGACAAAGTAGTTCTCTCACTCGAGATGGTAGAACAACAGATGATGTAGATGGACCTCATCTCTTAGAAGGTTGAGGACTAGAAAGATCATTGTGCTTGGACCTAGAGTGGGATAGGAAACAAAAGGACAAAAAATAGTAATATAAGGATGATCATGAGGCCTACCTAAAGTGGCTGAAAGAAGAGTTAGTTAAATGATGCAAGAGAGATCTATTCATTCAAGGAATCCAGGAGAAGACTACCTATCAACTCTTTAAGAGTACTCTCACGGTAGAGAAATTCCTTGCTCCTCAGATTAGCACTATTGTTGGCGGAACCTCTATAGCTACTATTACCTAAGAGCCACCTACTTGAACCACAATAGACAAGACTGGCATCCTCACTAGTGTTGATTGTGGGAATATTAACTAGGTCAATATGATAGAGGACTAGATCCTCCATCATTTGGAAGTTGGCCTTCCACATCTACCTTGAGAAGTCATGGAGCTAGAGTCCCCATAGGTTTGATGTGTTTTATGTTTTAGTTTTTGTTTTAAGCTATGGTTTTGGCAATTGGTTACTAACTGGCTATGTGTTGTTGTATTTTAGGCATCATGAGACATCGATGGCCCTAGTGGTGAGGGTGGGAATGACCCACCACTTCCTCCTCCAGATGCACCTTAGCATTCTCCATCCACCTCTTGTTGGCTATTTGTTTTTATTTTTATGTTGATGGCTATTGTTAGCCAAGATTATGTTATAGATGGTTGTTATTATTTTTTGGACACTTTACCACATAGTGTGGTCATGACTATGTATGTTATAGACATTTTAAATTTAAATTTTTGGTTTTCTTTTTGGCTATATATGTTGTTATAGTAAGCGTTATAAATGTTGTGAATGGCTATGTTGGTGTTTTTAGTTATAAAATTAAACAACTAATCGATGTGATAATAGACCAAGAAAAAATATAATAAAAGAGACGTTTGCCTATTTTAGGCCATGGTGGGTGCAAGTTATATTATTTTGCCAATTTAAAACCATGGCAGGCCATGTTATGTGGTTCTTTTTGCCAGTTTTAGGTCATGGAGGGCCATGTTGCTAGTTTAAAGTCTTAACGAACTAAGGTTGTAGAGAACTTATATTTTTTGATGATTTTATGTTTTAAATTTTTTATGGGTTTTTAGTTTATATCACACTAAAAAAAGAAAATAGAGAAAGAAATAAGGCCATAATATATGGAAATAAAAATAAAATCCTAGGCTATATGCATATAAAGTAAAATAAAACATAAGAAAAAGGTAATAACTGGTCAACAAAGAGAAAACTTTAGGCTAAATGGTTATGGTACAAGGGGCTATAAAGGTAATAAGGGCATGACATGGAAGGTGTAGGAGTGCATGTCACTTGTGTAGACTTTTCCTAATCTTTGAAAGGTTAGGAAATGTGTAAGGACTATTCTGCACTAGTTTGTACTCACCATCCCCTTCACTAATTCATCCCATGACACATCTCATTGCCCATCATTGTTATTCTTGGATTCTTGCTCTTTCTTAGGTTGGTGGACTTCATGGCTAGGAGTTTCCTCCTCAAGTTCTACTCTAGATCCCTGCTCTATGTTCACATTGTTGACAACTAGGAAAACCATGCTATCACTATGGATGATGATTTCATGTTCCTCGTAAGGAAGGTGAATCTCTTGATGGATGGATGAGGACACAGCTCGTAAGTGAGTCAACTAAGGTCTTCTAAGGATAAGGTTGAACCTTGGCAGCTCCTCCACGATTAAGAAATTAACAGTTGTGGGGAATTTCTATCATAAAGTTCAAGGAGATAGACCCCTTGATAGCAACTCTTGACCCATTGAAGGATTTGAGAGTTGTGGTTGTTATAGGTTGTATTTGCTCTGTTAAGCCCAATCATTCAACAATGGTGCACGGGATGAAATTTGTTGTAGCTACATCATCAACATGCACTTGATGCATTTTAAACTATGCTACATGTATGGTTATGAATAGAGGATCCCTAGTTACCTCATCATTTTTTGGATTGACCTTGATTTCACTATTGCAAAATACTAGGGATGTTGACTTCTCTTCCCTTGGTGAGGAAGGAACCATTACTGCATGGATGGATTTCTTGTTAGTAGGGATATTCTCACTAATGGAAATGGAAGTTTACATTTTGACTAGTGCCTCACGATGTGTGGTAGAAGTCATGATTAGATCATATACTCTCAAAGTTGTATTCTTTTGCTTAAGAGATTGTCTAATCTAATCCATTGAACTAAGGAAGTTTTTATTATTGGTTGTGGGCTTGTCATCCCAATTGTGCTTCACTTCCTCCATGTGTCCCAAAATGCAAACTTTGGCCTTAGGTGGTTGTTGCTAGGGCTTCCCTCTTTGTTTTTGCTATGGGTTGTAAGGTCCTCCTATGGCTTGTTAGTTGAAGCAAGATGAGTAGAGGTAGTCATGTGTATAGCTGAGATGGAAGTAGGATTTGATGGGGCCACTTCCTTCCATGCCTCTATTTTCTTGTCATCCTTGTTACCAAGATTTTGCTTATGCTTCTTCATTTGCTTGTTTAAGGTCTTTTGGTTGTTAGTCGTTGGTTGTGAGGAAGAGGTAGTAGCATTAGCCATCATAAAAGGTCATTGTATGGTTGTGTTAGTTGGTTGGGCTAAGATTGGTGGATTTTTCCTAGGCTAGGATACCATGATGACAAAAGGTTTCCTTGGAGATGCCTATGATGGTACTTTCACAACGAAAGGAGGTCTTGAGCTAGTGGAGGCTAAAGAGGCCCTTTCGTCATAAGGGGGGTACTCAGATCACGAACGGTTCCCTCACTTGTCTTTGATTGTCATTGATGTTGAATGCTAAAATGACATAAGGGCTATTATTAGGATTCAATGGGTCCTTGTACACTTGCATTGTTTGATTTTGTGGTCAATTTAGGTTGGAAGCATCCAAGACCAGCTCTCCCCTATCTATCATTTTTTGCAAGTCATCCTTTAGCATGATGTAGAAGTCTATGTCATGACTAGGCAATTGGTGATAGTGGCCAAAGTAGTCTAGTTTGAAGTACCTAGGTGATTGGGGATCATCCTTTGTTACTCGAGTGGGATCCTTGGCTATTTTACATAGCCACTTATGCTTCTTTCGAGTGGCTTCTATCATCTACTTGTATTGCATGTGCCCACTCTTCAATAGTTGATCTAGCAACTTGGGTGGTTTCAAAGGAAAGGAAATGTATTTAATTTGGTCCTTTCACTCAAAATTTGGCCTAGTTGTAATCTATGAAATGGCCTCAAATGTTGATGATTTGTTATCATGGTTATTAGTGGGGGCCTTGGGTGGGTTGTTCCTTGGCCCCTAGTTAGTGATCTTGGCTTCTTTGGCTATAGTTGCTATGACCATATTGTTTTGTTTGCCTTGTTCCTTATCCATCTGTGTATGTTGATTTTTATATGCTATGTAGAATGGGTTATGACTAGCCTCCACAACATCTTGTATATTCTTGATTTGGGAAAATTCTTGGCTGAGGGACTACGGGTCAAGATAGTAAAGTTTGGACTTGATAAAGTTGTTAACTATCCCCTTGAATATGGCCAAAAGATGGGTCTTTACTATGGGCTCTAGTATTTCATTTAGTAGTCCATTCCACCATTGGATGAACTTCTATACAGGCTTAAGGGATCCTTGCTTGACCTTCATGAGTTAATCAAGCATGGTGTTAGGCTTCAAGTTATACTTGAAGTAGTTAACAGACTTGACTATCAAGTCCTCAATAGAAAATATGGATCCTCTAGGTAATGCAGAATACCAATCAAGAACTTTTCTAGTTAGGGACATTAGAAAAGTCCTCATGATGGTATGAGTCTATAACTACAATAGCAAGCACTTAGGTTTGAAGGTTATAAGATGAGCATTAAGGTCACCTTCTTCATTGTATTTGCTAAACTAGGGGATAGGGACACTAAGAGGAAGTGCCAAGGGTGGGATCACAAGACTGATGAGATCATCTTGGTAGAAGTCCATAATCTTGAAACTTTTGGAAGTAGAGGCTTTAAGCCTCTTTAACCCCTCCATCAAGTCTTGGATCATCTAGAAGGCTTGATCTAGTCTTTGTGGTGGCCCCATTGGCTATGAGGCTTGCACATATGATTGTGGCATTTGTTGTGAGGCTTGTGGCCTTACTATGGGTTACAATATAGAAGGGAGGAGTTGTGTTATGGTCATAGCTTATAGGCCAAAAAAGGAAAAGGATATTTGTGTTGATACATGAGGCCCAAATGGGATAAATGGGGTGTGCGACCCCTAAGTTGCTTGGGGTTACATAGTGGATCCCACATGGGTGGCTAGTGGGTTTGTGGTGGTGAAAGCCATTGTTGATGGTTACATAGATTAGGGCTATGTAGAAAAAGGCATTGATGGATTATAGATCATGGGATCTGACATTGATTGAGTTTGATGGATGGTTATGATTGGTGTGGGATCAACCATGGTATAATAGGAGGAAGTGAAAGATGGTGGTACCATGTCCATGGAGAAAACAAAGGAATGAGGGGAAGGTTCAATGGTCTTGGGGGTTTCTTGTTGGAACAACCCTCCTAGGATGTTTTTAGGTTAAAATTCTACCCTAAAATCATCCTCCTCTTCTTGTTGTTCCTTAGAGCTATGCTTGTCATCTTCCTCTTCCATTTCAATCAATTGAGCTAAGATGCCAACATAGATATCTATGAGAGGTATTTGATCATAGGGGAAAGGGATGTACTCTTTGCAAATATGGTGGATGAGTTCGAATTCCCTTTTGGCTTCTACTTTCAAATATGGAATCAACATGCCTACCTACATTTTGGCATCAATGTAGTTATATTGATCTTCATTTATGGTCGCAAAGTTAGGGGATGGGTGGGAAGGGGGGAAAGGAGGAGGGGGTGTTGTGGGGGGGAAGGTGGGGGAGAGGATGGGGGGTGGGGGTGGGTTGAGATGGGGAGAATCTCACACCTTTCTAATCCAACATTTTTGAGGGGGAAAATGTTGCAAACCAAAGTGGAAAGTTGGTGTTTTTCTACTAGAACATCGTTTTAGTAGGCTGCCAATTTTCTTAGCTAAGAAAGATGGGGGGAAGCTAACTTCCAAAAGTTTGATGGTTTTTGGAAGGATTGCACCACCCACTTGGGAAATTGAAAAAAATTGGTAACAAAAAGGAAAAAAGAGTGAAAGTTTCAATGTTGGCTTTGGATAGAAAAATTCATAGCAATTGCTATGAAAAGCCAACACCCAACCACCTGCAACTTCCATGTTGCAGTTTTGGTCATAGGGGGGAAGAGGTAGCATTGATTTTTTGAAAATTTTGGCTCTAAAAAATTACAAAAATGTGTAAGTGGTAATGTTGGCAATAGGGAAGATAGATTTGATCATAGAAATTAGGTGAAGGCCCTCCTTCTAGCACCAAAAAACTATTACAACTAGAAAAATCTATCATTGGAAAACCAATAGATCTAGTGCAATAGCCTCAACCTTGAGTCCCCAAGGCTTCTAAAAAAATGGGATTTGAGGTACTTTAGATGGTCTAGTAGATCACCCAGGGACATATGAAATGCAAAACAGTGGATTGAAAAGATAAAATGCAAAAATTATAGATTTGTAAAATGGAAAGAAAAAGCAGATTGCACACAAAAATGAAACTTTAAAAATTTATTTAAATAATAAAGAATGAGTTTTAGAAATGTGTATAAGAAATTCCCATGGGAGAGAAAAGGGGGGGTTCACTAGGGCAGGAGTTCAAAGCACATTGAAGTTTATGTAATATACTCCACAATTTAGGTACTAAGCGACTCATGATGTTGTCAAACCTCATCTATTGCAACTTTAGATCTACAAATTTGGTCACTATTGGGGATGTGAAAAGTGAGAAATTTGGCTACTAGATTACTTCACATTGGGAGTTGGGAATCCCAAAAATGCAGCATTGACACCAAAAATCCACAAGTCTTAGGGGGGTTGCAAAGGGGGTAACAGGAATGTAGGGGTTCCATGTTGGGAGGCTATAAGAAGCTATATTTCTGCAAGATTGCAAGAGCTCTTAGAAGCCAAAATTGCTATGTGCTAAAGTATGGAACTGCCAAAAAATTGTGGAACTTGTAAATGGTGTTTAGGTTTTGGTTTTATAGGTTTTGGGCCATGATTTTTACTGTATATTAGCTGACAAATTGGTTGTAGATTTCTACCTTGTACAAGAGATATGGATGCCCAAATTTGGGGGGTTACCATATATGGTAAGTGCTTAATGCTCATGATCATTTTGTTTACTATAAATAGTAAGTGGAGAACACCTTCTACACTAGAGGTAAATCTTCCATGTTGAGCCTTCTACCATCCTTGCTGAAGTGGTTCATCAACTTTGAGGCCATTAGAGTAAAAAAATCTTGCACATGTAGCTTCCACGTTAGGGAAGAGGAGTTCTAATAATGGGGAAGAAGATCCCAAACTCCTCCATGCTAGGCATTATGTCTCCCCCCACTTCTCCATGCTAAGATCTAACTCTCCATGCTAGGGTAAGGTAAGATTTTCCTCTTGTAAGTGTTTCCAGCATAGAAGAGTGTATGCCCCCCATAAAACCCATCAAATTGTTATTTTTGGCATTCCAAAAGGCATTTTTGACCCCCCTCGCAAGCCCAAATATAGACACTAGGTAACATTTTTCACTTAGTGAATCAGGCTTTGACTAGTTATGAGGCATTTTTTAGCCCCAAAAGTATGAAGTATGTGAGATTGTCCCTTGTGGATTATAATCTTCACATTTACAATGAAGTTTTACCTCGGGTTTCATGGGGTGAAGGCTACATGGTGAAAATTGGTTATAACATGCAAATTTTTGTGGTGTTTCAAAGACTAAGTGGAATTCTTAGGAATTCATTATCAAACATATCCAAGGCTACTTAAAGAGATTTTTGTTTGTCATTCATTATATTATCTTTTGTATGTATTGATTGTATTGATCCTCATTGCAATGACTCTATAAATCAAGTTACACTTTCTTCTTGATTTTTTTCTTTCTTTCTTTGTAGCCCTGTGGTGTTGATGTACTTATTGCAAGAAGGCATCTTCGTTGAGCTTGTCAAGACCTTGTAAGGTTGAGTGCTTTTATAGTGAAAAAATACTCTAAAGTAGAGCTCATGTTAGTAGGTTGTGAGATCCTTTAAACTGCATTTTGAGCTTGTTGGGACCTTGCAAGATTGAGTGGTTTTGTAGCAACAAAACACTTTAGAGTGGAGCTCAAATCTTGTAAAGGTTGTGGTGCCCTTCAAACCATATTTTTGAAGTAACAAAGTCCAAAGGTAGGCACATATTCTACCCTCTGAATGTGAACGTACTCAAGTTAGGAAACCATGTAAAAAATTGTGTTTGATTTTGGTGGCTACAATGATTTAAATTGGGGAACTTATTCAATCCTCCTTCTAAGTTCTCAATCCACATTGCGTATGGCTCTTGATTCTAATATAACTCTATATAGAAAAGGAACTAGATCTTAAAATAATTTAGGGCTTTCAGTTAGAAAAACAAAAGCTTAGGGCTTGGCCATGATTTGAAGTTTTAAAGATACAAAGCTAGGTTTTGGTGAGAGCTATATATGAATGAAGCTTTAGAACATAAGCTTGAAAGTGAAGTTAAGAGTTGATGGATTAAAAGAGCATATATAAGCACAAAAATGATTTTTAGTTTTTTTGTAGTGTAGCAGGGCTCATGGAATAGCAAAGGACTTAGACTATGGGATTTATTTCTTTGCTTGATTTCTTTACAATTTTCAAATTCCTTTTCAGAATAAATGGTTTCAAAGTTGAGTAAACAATTCCAAGATGTCCTGCTTTGTTGATTATTTAAGCTCATAAAATTTTTAGATAGTTTGAAGAGCTAGGATTTCAAATTAAAGTTAGCACCATAGTTGAGCTAGCCATCAAGGGAAGAGCTAACTTTATGAGCTAGTTCATAGTTAGCTATCAAGGGAAGAGCTTACACAAGTTAAACTAGCTTAAACTTGTACTATGATAGCTAAGTTAGGATTGTTAAAATGAAAACCTAGAGCCTAAGGATTAGTTTCATCTTAATGGATATTGGAACGAATAGTTAAGTGCTAAGAAAAATTACTGTTTCAAGAAGGGGCTCAATCCAAATCTGAAAAAGAGGTTTGTTAAGTTCACTTGCCACATTAGCTCATAGAAGAAGTTCATGAAGCTAAGAAATGGCTCTATAAGAATAACTTTTCTAGTCCTGCCACGATAGCTTTATTATATGGCAAAAGACTTATAGAGCTTAGAAAGTGGTTTAGTTAAAATATGCTTACCACGTCATCTCATGGGGAAGGTTCGTAGAACAAAATATTGGCTCTACAACATTGAAATTAGCTATCCTACATAAGCTATTATGTGATGTGGTTAGTAGAGCCAAGGATTGGTTGTATGAAGGGCACAAAAATTAGCTATACCATGATAGCTTTAGGAAGAAGAAGTGATGTACGTAGGGCCAGAATTTGGCCTCATGAACCAACTCCTTTTCTATTTTACCTTATCAACACCAAAGAGAGGATCTTGCTCATAGAGCTAAATTTTGATTCTACAAGCTAGTGTAAAAATGGCTCTGCCACGTTAACATTCTTCATGCCACTCATAGAACTAGTTTGTAAGGTTGAAATTTAGTTCTCCAAAGAAGCACCAATCATAGAGCTAAAATTTCATTTCATAAAGAAGATTAAAATTAGCTCTACCATGTTAGCATTCATGTAGCTATAAGCTCGTAGGACTAAAAATTGGCTCTACAGATTGGTTCTATGAGTAACATCTTTAGAACATAGTGAGAAAAGCTTTTATCTAGAGCTAGAATTCAACTCTACAAAACAAGTGTGAAAGAGGTCTACCACATCAATTTTAGGAGAAGGGCATTGCTCAATGAGCTCTACTAAAAGATGCATCAACTCTAAGGATCTACTTGTCATGTTAGCTTCTTTGTGGAACCAAAAATTGATTCTACAATGAGCTCATCTTTTCATTCTATAAGCCACATCAACATCAACCACATCAACACCTACCACATCAACAAATAGATGAAGCTCATTTTCTCATTTAGAAAAATTTACACTTCATCTACCATGTCAACAAATAGATGAAGCTCATTTTTTCATCTAGAGTAAATACACTTCATCTACCAAGTTAGCACCTACTACGTCTCTAAATAGATAAAGCTCATTTTCTCATCTAGAGTAAATACACTTCATTTGTCACATCAGTAAATAGATGAAGCTCATTTCCTCATCTAGAGAAAATATGCTTCATCTACCATGTCATTGCCTACCACATTAGCACATTTTCAACTCCACCATGTCATCACCAAACTAGGTCAACTTCATAGAAAAAGTGTCACTCGTAAAGGTTAAACATGGTTGTACAAGTAAGAGAGAAAATGGTTCTGCCATGAAAACCATAGAACCAATCTATAAAGGTGAAGTTATACCCTATGAAGAAGCTTACAAATATCTCTTTCATGTCAGCTGCATTGTAGAGTGAGTTTTTTAAACATGAAAATGGTTCTACGAATAAGCTCTCAAATGACTCTACAAGCCAGGTTGCCACATTAGCTTCATCATAGCATGGCTCTATAAAATCAAAAATTAGCTCTACACACAAGCTCATTTTCCACTCTACCACATTAGCAACTATGAAGAGAAATATACTACTCAATTATGCTTAGCCAAGTCGTTCCCATGATAATTAGAAAGTTTCTGATGAGAGCGATTACTCTAGGAGTTATTCTAATTATTAGAGTAGTTACTCTAGCAGTTACTCTAATTATTAGAGTGGTTATTATAGTGGTTACTCTAGCAGTTATTCTAATTATTAGAGTGGTTACTCTAGCAGTTACTTTAGCAGTTATTCTAATTATTAGTGCAGTTACTCTAATTATTAGAGTAGTTGCTCCCAAGTCTATAAATATAGTGCCCAGGCACACAATTGGGAAGAAGTCTTTTAGCAACAAGTAGCAAAAATCTTGTAGTTTATTTGAAAGTTAGAGTATTTTTCAAGTGCTCACAGTAGGAGGTCTAAGTGTGGATGAATATTTATTCAAGCATTGATGTACCTGAGCACACCATTGTGTTGGCAATAAAGACGAGCTCTTTGATTCATCCTTGCAGCACTTGAGATTTGTTTTCTTATGCATTTCTTTTATTTTATTTTCTTATGCATTTATTTTATTTTATGCACTTTACATTTATGTTATTAGCACAAAAATTCATTTTGATCAATTAAGCAAATCATTAAATTACATAAGCACGACCACTTCGAGCATGCGTGTAATGCTTGGTAACCCAGTAACGATTAGCGTTTGGTAATCCCAGCAGTGTTGCACTGGTTCAAGATGTGTATGGAAAGTGGGAATGGATGCTAGTGTTAGGATTAGTTATAACTTAGTTTATGAGTAGTTAAGTTAAATTAGTCACTTAGTTACCTCTCTCCTTCCCTACTAGCGCAGGACATAAAAACATAAAAATTATAAAAATCATATGCCTCAAGCTTACTTAACCATATAATCGTGACATACAGGTAAGCTTGGGAAGACAATGATCAACCAACTCATCCTTGTTCCACAAGGGTGCATAAGCACTTAGTCCTTGCAATTCGATCAGATCATGCATGAAATGCTTGTATTCTTATGGTTGAGTGTAGGGGTACCTTGCCACTCATCATTGGCGTCATTGTTAGGGACTTAGTTGTTTGTGTGCTAACTAGAACATAGGAAATCATTTACATCGTTGGAATGAATCCTTAGGGTTGGTTGAGAAAATAATAAACAAGAATACATTGTACACTAAACAGACAAGTATGTCTCCTTCTTTGTATGAAAGTGCCTCATCGCCTAGGTCTGAAATAGGAAACAGTCGGTGGCATAATACACATGACGTTGATCTGCCAGTCCTTCAACAAGTTCAAGTGGTATATATTCATCTTGATGAGTATATACTAGACTTCACCTTTATCCTCCATCAAGATGAACAACTACATTGGTGAGACTTAGAAGGTAACATAGTGTTACCTCGTAATCGTTCAATCCTGAGCATGCTTCTTTGTGCTCTTACACGAATTGGCATGCCACACTTACACATAGAATACGTTGTGAAAGACCATGACTCGAGAGAATACCATCCCATAGAGGCACAACATCAAAGGGACTTGCAACAAGAGAGACATCATAAGTCTTTGAAGGGTAAGTGGTCCTAGGATGCCCCACATGTCTTAAGTGAAAATGAGGGTGGTGAACCTACCTCAGGCAGTTGCCCACACAACAATGTTCCTCCCCTTGACTTTGGCCAAGGGATTGTATATTAGGACCTTCATTCCACTATTCATAACCCAGGTTCTGATACCCATGGGTACAAAGGATCCAAAAAGGGACACGAACTCATGATAAAGGTGGACATTCTAATCGCAATCACAATTGAGGTCAAGACTGCAGAACAGAAGGTAGCAGACACCATCATGATGACGATTCTCCTTCTTCTTTACCTTCATCATCTTCTTCACCCTCTATTCAATATCCGGATGTGGTCATAAAGAAAAAAACCATGGGGATAAAGGTAGGCAAAGTGGAAGTCATAGATGAAACAGCTAGGAAAGGGGATGAGGGCACTTTAGAGAGTCACTACGTAGAAGAAGGGAGACTAGGGCACAACGTAGGCATCATAGATGCCATGGACAAGACGATCACAATGAACCCCCCCTCACTACTCGAAGTACGTTGGACATAACTGAGGCTGTTAGAATTCCAACAAGGCATCAGAAAGATAGTAGGATCAAGAGATTAGATATGAACAACATCCCACAATTTGAAGGGGGATACAATGCTGATCCTCAGAATTATTTACAAGAATTCCATGATGTGTGTGCCTTAAAGAACATAGAGAATGAATGGAAAAAACTTAAGTTGTTCCCACATATATTAGTTAAAGAAGTGAGAAGCTAGTATCAGTCTTTAGAACCAAAATCCATTTGTAGGTGGAGTACTATGTTAGAACTATTTAATGACAAGTACCAAACGTACTCTCAAGTGTCTAACTTGTAAAAGAAAATCCAAGGTTGGAAACAAGGAGGACATGAACCCTCGGATGCTGCCATGGGCCGATACTATGCACTATTACATCATTATCTTGGCCATGGTAATTTGCAAAGGGATCAACTACACCATCTCGTGGATGGGCTTAGGTATGAAATGAGAAGAACCCTTGGGACTTATGCCCAAGGGAGACTATCCAAGCTTAGGTCCCATCAAATTCAAAGACTATTGGAGCAAGTTGCTAAAGAAGAAGGTGAGCTATGGAAGAGAGAAAGTGTGGAAGAGTATAATCAAGATCCTTTCCTTCAGAAGAGGGGAGTAAGATTTTGTGAGGATGAAGAAGAGTCACCACTCGAAGAGATGGTGAATAGGAAAACTTTGCCTATCGAAAAGATGACATCAAAAGTTTCAGCAAAGGTAAACCAAATGTGGGATTCCATAGACAATAGATTTCAAACTATTTTTAAAATAGTAGAGGAGTCTAGAGAGTAAGGTAGTGAGAAAAGAAAAAAGAAAGAGGCTGAACATGCACATAGTAAGGGTAAGGGAAAAGTTTCCATCATTGAAGAGGTTGTGGATTCAGAAACAGATAATGATAGTGGATGTGAGATATGTCAATATGACCATCCTAAGGGATGTTGCCCTATAATTTCACATCTGTAGGAGTCTAGGGTGTGTGCACTCAACCCACGATTAGACAAAAGGCAAACACCCTGAAGGTTACCTTATCCTCAAGGTAACCCAAGGCAATTCCACCAATCCTTAACATATTATCCCAGTGGAACTCCACCACAACCGATTGAGCAATATCAATAGTGGCAGCACCCACAATCATGGGGAATGCCACCACCAAGGCAACAGTATCCTTACCAAAAACCTGACCCATATGGATATTACGTGCAGTGGCCAATCTCCCCACATGACTCTACTAGTCACGTCACTCCTGAGCCTCACTCTTTTAGAGGCGATAATCTGTAAGCATATCATCCTCCTCATTCGGCCACATCTCTTCTACCAATAGCTCCACTACCTCCTACTCCCATGATGCAAGTTGGAATCCCTACCCAGCCATAGCAACGTAATGCCATGAGGGCTATTAACTCTCAACCTATTATTGGTTCCAACAACCACATGAAGAAAACACCTTTATTTAGAACCAAGAGTTCAACCAGGCCCTTGCAATCACAAGTCGCTGATTTCTTAGATGTCTCAGCATCAATCAAAACTTTGGAGCCCCCTTCAACCTAATCACCGCACTTAATGCATATGGTCATGCTAACACATGCCATCACAGATTGGATCAAAGCTAGCCACATTCCCAGGAAATTCGCTGATATGGGGAGTCCTCTAATATACTTACACATCACTGAAAATGCACCATGCAAGGCTCTTTTGGATTTAGGTTCCATTGTCAACTTGATTTCTTAAGAAATGTACAAGGCCTGAAACCTACCTCCATTGAAAAATAACAACATCCATCTAGAGTTGATCGACCAATCCATCATTGTCCCATTGGGATTGGTGGAAGACATTGTTACCACTATTTGTGGATGGTCGTACCCGCTAACTTCCTAGTGATTCAGGTAAACAATGGTAAGGGGGACTTCCCAATCATAATGGGAAGAGCATGGCTAAGCACCATTGACACATGCCTAGGAATTTGTGATCTTTCCCTAGAAATATCAAAGGAAAATACATTCAGAAAGATCAAGAAGAAGAAAGTTTCATGCATCGCATATAGTGACATAGGGTATAATTGTGTGTAGAGGTCATGGTTTGTGCAAAGTTTAAAATTGCCTGCATGCAATCAGTGTGCACAAGTGATTAACATACAAAGATGTCTGTATGCAATAGCCATATGATAGGAAGAAACCCAGTGGCTAACAGTTGATCAAGAAAGCAGTTCACTCATATGCATGGAGCTAACTGAGGGTTTGACTTGTGCTTACATCGATAGCATAGACACATTAGAGCAAGTCCACTACCAACTTCCAAGTTTTAACCTTGAAAATATCAACTAGGGGAGGTTGGAAATCCCTAAGAAATTTAAGCAAGAGCCCCTCGAGTTAAAACCATTGCCCACTAGTATGGAATACACATTCCCTAAAAACGGAAAATTGGTAATTATCAACGCCAAGCTTGCTCCTCAATAGAAAGAAGAACTGTTGAATGTAATAAATAAATGGTCAGAAGCCTTCACTTGGTCATGTCCCAAATTAACTAGAATAGATCCTAGGATATGCCAACATAGAATTTACACTAACCCCTCCATGAAGCCTTGAAGAAAACCGTAGAGGTGATTGAACCCTAAGCTAAAGTAAGTAGTTAAGGAAGAAATTGAATAGCTTCTCAAGGCTAGGTTCATATACCCCATTGCTGATAGTGAATGGGTTAGCCCCTTAGTTATTGTGCCTAAAATGGGAGGCAAATGGAGGGTGTGCATAGATTTCAGGCTACTAAATATGACAACATTCAAAGATCACTTTCCATTGCCATTTTTCAACCAAGTATTAGACACCATTATAGGGAATTGCTATTACAATTTTCTAGATGGATATAGCAGATATAACCAAATACAAATAGCCCCAGAAGACCAAGCCAAGACTACGTTCACCAGTCCTTGGGGAATGTTTGCATACAAATAGATGTCGTTTGGCTTGTGCAATGCCCCTACAACATTTCAACAATTAGTTCTAAGCATATTTCAATAGCAGATAGGAAATGGCATAGAGGTCTTCATAGATGACTTCTCCACTTATGGAGCAAACTTTGATCAAGCCTTGGACCAGTTAGAGTAAGTCTTAAAAAGATGTGTAGAAACCAATTTGAGGCTCAATTGGCAGAAAAGCCATTTGATGGTCCAAGAAGGTGTAGTACTAGGGCACAAAATCTCACACACAAGGATAGAGGTAGACCTTGAGAAAATCAAAATTATCCAAGGAATTACCCATGAACTAGAAACTGTCAAAGATATTCGGTCATTCCTTGGACATACTGGCTACCATAGGAGATTTATTGAGAATTTTCAAAGGTTGCCAAACCATTGGTGGAATTAACGCAAAAGGACGTACCTTTTGAGTGGACCAGGGAATGCAAATTAGCTTTCCAAACTCTGAAACAGAAGCTAGTAGAAACACCCATTCTACAAGCTCCTAACTAGTTCAAACCATTCCATATCATGACTGATGCATCCAACTATGATTTAGAAGCTATACTTATATAGTTAGATGACTAGAAGCATCCTTATTACATCCACTATGCAAGTAGAAGTATCATTGGTGCATAACTTAAGTACACTACCACATAGAAAGAATTAATGGCTGTAGTGTTTGCACTAGAAAAGTTTAGACACTATGTATTGGGATATAAAGTATATATACATACAGATCATAGTGCAATTCAGTTCCTCATGAATAAGCCAATGGTAAGACCTTGTATCATATGATGGCCTATAATCTTACAAGAGTTTAATTTAACAATGATCAATCGCAAGGGCACCGAGAATGTAGTTGCTCATCATTTATCTCAGTTGTGATGGGACAACAAAGAGGATGAGTATCCAATTTTTGATGATTTCCCTGATGAATTCCTCTTTGTTGGTGTAGTGAATAATCAATCACCCATGGAGAAAAACTGGTACAGTAGCATTCTTACCTATCTCCTCACCCAACAAACACCACAAGAGTTAAACCTTAATAAGAAACAATAGTTTCTTCACCAAGCCAAGTACTTTATGGAAATCAATGGGCAACTTTACGAAGTGTGTTCCAATGGCTTTGTTTGATGGTGTGTTTCTGATATAGATCAACTGCAAGTTCTCCAAGATCCTCATGAGGGTCCTTGTGGGGGTCATTACATTGGGAGACGAACGACCATCAAGATCCTACTTGCAGGATATTATTGGCCTACATTATTTCAAGACACCCATTGTTTCATCCAATCTTGTGAGCACTATCAATGTGATGGGGGAATGACTGCTAGAATGGAGGATCTGCAATAATGGATTCAACTGTTAGAACCTTTTGACATTTGGGGAATTGATTTTATGAGGCTGATTACACCAATGTCCAATGGAAAAGCTTATACTATTGTTGCCATTGATTACCTAACAAAATGGGCTGAAGTTGCTACTGTTAAAGATTGTACATCATCTATAGCTGCACGATTTGGTCAATAACAAATCATAAATAGGTTTGGTGTGCCGCGTACACTTATTTCAGAAAATGGTACACACTTCATAGATGCAACTTTTTAGAAATTAATGCAACACTTAGGGGTTGAGCATAAATTGACTACACCATACCACCCCCAAGCAAACGGTCAAGCAGAAGTCACTAACAGGGAGATTACAAAGATATTGACAAGAACCATTAGCAAGTTTAGGTGAGACTAGAGCACTAAATTTAATGATGCTCTTTGGGCATACCATTCCACATGGAAACTCCCTATAGGCTACTTTCCCTATGAGTTAGTGTACGGTAAATTACCAACGCTTCCCATTCAAACTGAGCTCCATGCACTATCCATGGCATGTGACCTCAACCTTGACCTTGATCTAGCATAGAAATAATGGTTAGTAACCCTTAACTTGCTAGATGAAAATCGATTATTTGCCTTGTCATCTAACAAATTGCACAAGGCCTTCAATAAACAACGTCATGACCTAAGAATTAGGAAAGTTAAATATCAACTAGGAGATAAGGTTCTCTACTAGAATCCCACACATGTGCCACAACGTACTAAATTTCAAACATTGTGGGAAGGACCTTATATTATTTATGAAACTTTTCCTTTAGGGGCCATGACAATATACAAACCTGAGAGCTTGGATAAGAAAATTTTGGTCAACGTGCAACAAACCAAACCTTTCTAGGAGCTTAGGATAGCTAGTACACATGCTACCTCTCTTGATGGATAACCCTACTCACTATTTTAGATCTCCTCCTTCCAACATAGTCCCTGGGGGAGATGGCCACCTATGCTAACTATTCTAAGCCCTCAGTTCTTTTTGAATTTTTGTTCTACACATTCTTTCAACTTTTCTTATTTTTGTTTTACACCATCATTCATGCTTTTACTGTTTCTTTGTTTGCTTGATTTACTTTTATTTGTCATCTAATAAGTGCACATTATGGTGGATTGAATTATATCATATTGATTGCTAATGTTTGGTTTTTACCTTTGAATTATGATGCTGATATTAAGGTATGGTTCTTTTGATAAAACAGGCAATGAGTCCACACCGTCCACTCATCCATACAACTCTATGGTCTCCTTTGGCTTGGAACTGTACAGTCTCCTTTTTCTAAGTAAACCTATTAATGAATTGGTGGCTGGGTATTTTTCAAACTAAGGAAAGACTGAAAGGATGAAAAGGGTGTGACTTCAAAGGGGTTCGATGCATTTGTGATAGCCATTCTCTTAGGTGCTTGGATGCTTATTTCTTGGGTTTTCCATCATTCTAACATCATTCAAATATCAGGAAGCTGAGTGAATAAAAATAAGTCTTTGCATGGTGTGGTTCTCACGCATAAACATCAAAAAAAAAGAAAAGAAAAAAGAGAAAAGAGAAAAAGGCAAGAATTCAAAGCACACCCCTTAGACATAATAAAGAAATATGGGCTACAAGCACTGGTTATGGCATTGGAAAGACATCTTACCCATGCCTACAGGTTCCCTCTAACTAATGCCCTTTCTTGCTTCCTGCTTCTCCATCTCACTCTCGTTGAGATGGTGGTCACTCTTTGTGGAAGCATTCTTGTTGCCTCAAGAGGATGGATTGGCCAAGTGTATTGATATGAGGTCACTAATGTGGTTGGTTTGAGTCTGGATTTGGGATGAGTTCTACTTAGTTATTTTAACCATGAAATACACAAGGGGCTTTACACAACCTTGTTCTTGGGATTCCATTTCATTCTCTCCTTTCCATCTTTCTTCCCATTTTCCACCTCATTGCCGATTTTGTCATTTTTTGTTCTGGGTTGATTCATTTTTTTTCTTTGGTGAATTCTTATGGGTAAGTTTTTAACTCTTGCTTCCAAATGACATTCCTAGAGCCTACAGACTCTTTGGTTTGTGGGTTTGTCAGGGCATAAAGGGCATGAGCCTACTTTGGGGAGAACCCACTGGCATTTCTTTTTGGTGCAATTGTTAACTTCTTTCCCTTAAACATTTCCTACAATCAATCATTTCTTGTTTCATCCCCATCCATGACATCCATTTTATTGGCATTGTCATTGATATTTTTCATCCTCATGTTTTTCCATCTTATAGCTACTAGAGGTTCGCTCTTAGTCGTGGGGGCCCTGGCATAAATTTTTCAATTTTTTCCATTTTACTAATTGCCTAACCCTTACACCTTGGGTAGTTGCTAGTGATAAATCTCCAAACCAATTTCTACCATAACCACAACTCAACAAATATGCTTCATATCAAGGCAAGGTATTAACTACATTGTGGATTATCCTTGCTCATTTGTGACTGTGTTGTGTGTGTAGATGGCGATCATATAAACAATGGACTGGGCTTGGAGGAAGTACTCAAGATGGACCAGAACTGGAGCATTTATGAAAGGAGCAAGTTTGGTGGCATGGTTATGGATAAACAATGGAAGGTGCAATATCAGCATTGGTAGCAACATGCTCCATCTTCTTTATCTCTCTCTTTTTCTCTTTAAGCTACCAAATAAAGGCTTGGATTTCATTTATGTATGAGTGTTTATCAGAATGGTCATGAACACTAATTTTATAATATGCTTATTGATCCATTCACTGGGCACGTTGAGTCTCTCATCCCATTCCACCATTAGTTTTCAATTAGTCAATAATCCCATACCTTCCCAATATTTTGTAAGGAACTCGAGGACGAGTTTTTATTTAGTCGTGGGGGTATGATGAGAGTGGTTACTGTAGCAGTTATTCTAATTATTAGAGTGGTTACTCTAGTAGTTATTCTAATTATTAGAGTGGTTACTCTAGTAGTTATTCTAATTATTAGAGTGGTTACTCTAGTAGTTATTCTAATTATTAGAGTGGTTACTCTAGTAGTTATTCTAATTATTAGAGTGGTTACTCTAGTAGTTATTCTAATTATTAGAGTGGTTACTCTAGTAGTTATTCTCATTATTAGAGTGGTTACTCTAGCGGTTACTTTAGTAGTTATTCTACTTATTAGAGCTATTACTCTAATTATTAGAGTAGTTGCTCCCAAGTCTATAAATATAGTGCCCAGGTGCACAATTGGGAGGGATTCTTTAGCAATCAAGTAGCAAAACTCTTGTAGTCTATTTGAAAGTTAGAGTATTTTCGAAGTGCCTGCAGTAGGAGGTTTAGGTGTGGACAGATCTTTATTCAAGCATTGATGTACCTGAGCACACCAATGTGTTGGCAATAAAGATGAGCTCTTTGATTCATCCTTGTAGCACTTGAGACTTGTTTTCTTACACATTTTATTTTATTTTATTTTTCTTATGCATTTATTTTATTTTATGCACTTTACATTTATGTTATTAGCA
>MNCI01037634.1:420796-444824 GCA_015680685.1 Gnetum montanum
CCACCACAAGTAGTTCCCATAACACCTCCTGCTTCAACAATGCAAAGGGAACTTCCTCCTCAACCGCAGCAACGTCATGCTGCGAGAGCTATAAATATCCAACCTGTTGTTGGTTTTGACAACTGTAAAAAGATAAGACCTTACTTCAGAACCAAAAGCCTAGACAAACTCTCGCAACAACAAGCGGTTGAGGCCATGTACACTCCTCCACCATCTAACACCTCGGAGCACCTTTCAGTCCAACAGAGCATAATGCATACAGTTATGTTAACGCATACTGTAACCGACTGGATCAAGGTAGGCCACCTTCCCAGGAAACTAACTGACCCTGGGAGTCCCTTAATCTATTTATAAATTGCCAAAAATAAATCACATAGGGCTCTTCTTGACTCAGGTTCCGGAGTTAACTTAATTTCATGAGAGATGTATCACGCCTGGAATGTGCCCCAACTCAAGAAGAGCAACATTCAACTAGAGTTGGCAGACCAGTCCATCACCATTTCCTTGGGATTGGTGGAGGACATCATCACCACTGTGTGTGGTTGGTCTTACCCAGTTGATTTTTGGTGATTGAAGTTAACAACAATGAAGGGGACTTCCCAATTATAATGGGAAGGACATGGCTTAGTATAGTAGACGCATGCCTTAGGATCCGCGATTTTTCCTTGGAAATCTCTAAGATAAACATATGTGGAAAGATCGAGAAGAGGAAAGTTCCATGCATCACATACAGTGATTCATTGGGTGATGACATGGAGGAAATATCTCCATGTAACAGGTTTGCCCAAGAAACTTTGAACCAAAGATGCCTGTATGTAGCAACCACACAACCAGTAGTAAACACCCCGTGGTTGACAGCTCGAAGGAACAGAAAAATGTGCATGGAACGAACTGAGGAAACCCATGCCAACAACAAAGGCATAAACACATTGAAATATGAGCATCGCCAACTTCCACCCCTCAATCTAAGATCATCAATTGAGAGAAGTTGGGCACTGCTACGAAATTCAAAGAAATGCTCATTATTTCGGATCTCTCCCTTACAACTCAATCATGGGGGAGATGGCCACCTATGCTAATCATATGGGGCCCTCAGTTCTTTTAAGTTTTTGTTTTACACATTTTTGTTTTACAAATTTCTTTAACTTTTCTAAGTTTTTGTTTTACAACTTTCTTTAACTTTTATAGTTTTTGTTTTACAACATCGTTATACTTTTTCCATTGTGTGTGTGTGTGTGTGTGTGTGCGTGTGTTCCACCCTGTAAGTTTGTCCCATAATAAGCGTTCTCCATGATGGTATGAATTGTTTTCATATTGATTGCTAATGTTTGGTTTTTACCTTTAAGTCACAATGTTGATACTAAGGTATGTTTCTTTTGATATGGCAGGAAATGAGACCACTTCATCCATCCATCCACTAATTTCTATGATTTCTCTCAACTTGGAAATGTACAGTCCCTTCTTAATAAGAACTTAAACAAATTAGTGACTGGGGATTTCTCAAAATAAGGAAGGACTCATGGATTGAAAAGGGTGTGACTTCAAAGGAACTTGATGCTTTTGTGTTGATCATTCTCTTGGGTGCTTGAATGTTTCTTCTTGATTTTTCTTACCATTCCGATATTACCCAATTATCAGAAGCTGAGACAATAAAAATAAAAAGTCTTTGCATGGTGTGGTTCTCACACATAAAAACACAAAATACAGAAAAAAAAAACAAAGTGCGAATTCAAAGCACACCCCTTAAACACAATAAAATTTGGGCTACAAGCACTGGTTATGGAACCAAAAGTGTTCCCTCTAACTAAGGCCCTTCTCGCTTCCCATTCTCTCCTTTGTTTCGTCGGAATGGTGGTGGCTCTTTGGAGATGCATTCTTGTTATTCAAGAGGATGGTTCGGCCAATTGTATTGATGCAAGGTCACTAGAAGTGGTTGGTTTGAGGCTGGAGTTGGAATGAGATTTGCCAAGTCACATTAATCATAAACCACACAAGGGACTGTACACCACCTTGTTCTTGGGATTCCATTCCATTTCTCTTCTCTTCATCCTTTTCTCTCATTATTCACCTCAATTGTATCATTAGTGTATATATTTTGGTTGATGCATTATTTTCTTTTTGGTAAATTCTTACGGTTAAGACTTTAACTCTTGTTCCAAAGGACATGCAACAATGGATTGGATCTAGAGCAAACATTTGGAATGGAGCTGTGTTGAAGCAGCTATGCAAGGAGCAAGATCGATGGCGCGCTTACGGATGGACAACGAAGGTGGAATTTTGGCGTTGGCAGCAACAACACTTCTTTCCTTCTCTCTTTCTCTCTCAGTTGCCAACAAAGGCCTGATGTCATTGTAATAAGTGTTCACACTTGTTTTCATGAACACCATTTTTGTCAAGTCTTGTAATAATGATCCGTTCACATGTCATCCCATTAGTTCCATTTCCCTCAATAATTCCATACCTACCTGATATTATTATAAGGAACTTGAGGATGAGTTTTCATTCAGTCATGGGGGTATGATGAGACGCGATATCACGGTCGTCGTGATATCGCGTCATCCCTGTGATATCACGTACGCGATATCGCAGTTTGCCGCCAAATCTATAAATAAGAGGTGGCACTCCCCTCATTTCCCAACCTAGGCTAGAAGTAGTGAAGCTCTGGCGAATTGATCACCCTAGAGATAGAATATTTTTCATGTGCCTGCAGTAAGAGTCCTCAAGTGAACGGTTCTTTATTCGAGCAGCTTTGTACTTGAATGCAAGTTGTGTATGGCAATAAAGATGAGCTTTGTGGATAAACCTTGCAGTACGTGGATAGGTTTTATTTAATGTTATTTATTCCTATTGTTAGCGCAGCATGAGTACGACTTGGTTACGAGCATTGACGAATGTGTACGGCTAACCAAGGAATCGGCTACTCATCGCGATTAGATTCTCTCACCCTTGTCTCCTAGAATGTGGGACAAGTACGACTTGATTATGAGCATCTACGGATGTGTACGGCTAGTCAAGGAATCGGCTACTCGTCACACTTAGGCTAGTTAGGTGCCTCAGTACGACCACTTTGAGCATGTGCGTTACGTGTGGTGATCCTAGTAACGATTAGCGTTTGGTAGCCACAGTTGCACTGTTCAGGGTGTGTACGGTAAGTGGGAACGGATGCTAACGCTAATTAATTTAGAATTAGGACATTAGTTAGAATTAGTTAGTTTTCTCAACCCTTTGCTCTTAGCGTAGAAGACATAAAACTAGAAAAGACCAAAAAAATCATATACCTTGGACTTACTTAACCATACACCGTGACAACAACAAGTAAGTCTGGGAAGACAACGAACGATTAACCCCAAGTGTTCCATGGGGCGTTTAGGCATTTAGTCTGTGGAGTTCAACCAGATCGCACGTGCTACGCTCGTTTCGTATGGTTGAGTGTAGGGGTACCTCGAAACTCATCAATGTAGTATCATAAGAATCATGCATATGGCACATCATCAAAACATAATACATAATGCATAACACATGCTCCTCAAAAACCAATGCTTAAAGGGAGTTCCATTACATCTATTATAGCAAACACATCCACACTTTATGAAATGCATGATATCATTAACATGAGTACTCATAATATAATCAATGCTTATAGGACTTTTATTAGTTTCATTATTACATATCACTACTAGTGCCAATGCTTGTTGCATCATCTACAACCTGAAGTTACTAACCTTCTAGAGGGTCAATCTATGCATGTCCATATGTCCCAAGATCCTTAGTCATAGGCACAACCTATACTCTCCCACTCTTAGTATAAGGACTAAGATAGGAACCTTATTAATGCATCTAATAAGGATCATTCCAACTTCTCTATGATGCTTCATCATTAATTTGTTCACATCCTCATGTTGGCTTTACAATCCACATGTACACATCATATTAATGACATGATCAAATTACACACACATTATTGCTACATAATCATCATAACCATAAAGCATCAAATCATCATAATATGTGTCACATGCACACACATCATATCGATAATACTCATATCCCATCATGCCATAATCTAGCTAACTGATAAGTAATAGTAATATAAAATCAAGAGGCATTATTTCCAAAAAAAGAAAGAGTTTGAATGAAGGAGGAAGATGAAGGGAAGGATGCAAGTGAGGGTTTGCCATAGATGTAGTGATGCATCAAGGCTAGTCATTTGTTAAGGTAATATATAGTAAGATATGGTTCAAAATTGAGAACTAGGATCTAATGGATGGGGTGGATTATGAAGTGTTTAAGGATGTAGAAGGCCTTGATATTTGTATTTTTGCAAAATTCCTTAAGGCATAAGAAAAACACTTCCATTAGACACTTATGAATACTTTTAATGATAAGGCTTAATACTTGAAAGACACATAGAACTAAGTGGAAAGGGCTTGGAAGGATCTTGTTATGTGGGTAAGTAAACTTCATGAGAATTTCATGTTCTTTGCCTTTTATTTCAAGGATGAAATGACATTCATTGAAGCTACCTTAACCTAGAAGGTTAAAATTCTCATCTTTTAGGTTGAGAAATGACTTCCTAGCCATATGTCAATGTAATAGGACATTGATGGGACGCGATATCGCATCCCCAGCGATATCGTGTACGCGATATTGCAGTCCGCTGCTAGATCTATAAATAAGAGGCGGCTCTCCCTTGTTTAACAACTTAGGTTAGATTGTAGTGAAACTCTGGTACTTTGATCCCTCCAGAGATAGATTATTTTTCCAGTGTCTGCCCGTAGTGTGATGAATGTAATTGTACGAAATCCTTTATTCGAGTGTGACGTACTTGGACATGCACATGATCGACAATAAAGATCAAGATTACTTCATCATTTCAGCATTCACTTTGTTTATTTATTTATTTAATTATTATTTACTGCTTTCCTAATTAGTCTCTCTCACCCTTAAACTCATGTTAAAACACAGAATAAGTATGACTTGATTACAAGCATTTAAGTGTGACTACTTGGTAACCTAGTGGCGTACCTAGGATCTGTGCTTGGTAATCCTAGTGGTAGTCGTGCACGAAGTCCAAGATGTGTACGGATAATTAAGGAACAGATGCTCATTGCACTTAGGCTAGTTAGATTCTCTTACCCTTTTCCTCCTAGCTTAGATAATATTACTTTCCATTGCCTCCAGGAATAGCATTAGATTAGGAAACCCATCATACACCTCACTCTGGACTAAACCATACGTGACAAATATAATACTAGTCTAGGTGGGAAGACAATGAACTACGACCTAAGGATAACTGTCTAGGTGCCACAACTAGTCCGTTTGTGGAGTTTGACTAGATCACACGTGAAAACACTCGTATTTGTATGGTTGAATGTAGGGGTACCTCGCCACTCATCATTGGCGTCGTTGTCGGGGACGATGCTAGTTATCTAGATTAGTTATATCATACAAGGTCATTGTATAGAACTTAATGATATATTTCTTAGAAAGAAGTAATTATAAAAAGTCACAAAAAATTCATACACAACCATGGCTCTCCTACAAGATTATAATAACGCCACACCTAGTGAGGAAGTTCATTGGAGAACCAACGAACTATAGAATGATGAACATTGGAGTACACAACCTGAAGTGGGGGTTTCTTATAAATATGAATGGAAGCAACGTCATCCCAACACATGAAAGCATAACTTACTTGATGATGATGAACACCCATTGGCCACTACAAGCTTAATGCAAATACAAGAGGCTGTTCGAATCTCACGTAGGCATCATAAAGAGAGTCGTCTACCCAGGCTCAATTTAAAAAACTTTCCTACTTTTTCAGGAGGCTATGATTTAGACCCGTATCAACATTTACAAGACTTCTATGATGCCTGCACATGTAATAACATTGATAATAGGTGGAAAAAACTTAAGCTCTTTCCCATGACACTCATTGACCAAGCAAAAGTATGGTATCAATCGTTAAAACCAAATTTGATACGACGTTGGTCAACAATGGTAGAAGTCTTTAATGAAAAATATCAAACCTACNAGAATTAGCTAGATGGGAGAGTGTTGAAAAACATTAATGGGACCAAAATCTTAACTTAACAAAGGTCCATGGTTATAAAAAGGAGAAATAAACTAATCTCAAGGAGAAAGAACTATCTTTGCCAATACAATAATCATTAGAAGAAGCCGAGGCAAAGATCAATAAGATGGTGGAATGGACGTATCAAAAGTGTGGAAAATTTATCAACATTATTGGAGATAGAGTTTTGACAACCCAAGAAGCAGGACAAAACATTAGACAATCGGAAAGAAGGGATAAAGAAAATAAGAGCTCAATTGCCAATCATACGTATGAATGCAACATATGCCTGTATGATCACCCCAAGGGCCAATGCCCAATACTGTTACATTTACATGAGCATTGGGGAAACACGTTACATCCAGAGTTCGTACAGAGATACTGTGTTCCATCATAGTGGCAACAATCCCAGTCGTGGGGGAGATCAACACTAGACTGGAGACACCCTTCATATGATTTAGATCCAAATGCTTATCTGATTCAACATCCTGTTTCTCCAACTAGGCTAGCATACTCTATCTCACCACAGCACCATTCTCCTCAATACTATCAACCCATGCCTCCAACACAACCACCACCTTGTGCACCTTATACACCTCCTAACTTTCAACATTCTCATCCTTTCCCTCCTTCTACATCGCCACCAATTGTTCCTAAGATGCCTACACCACAACAACAACCCATGAATGACACCTGTGCTACTACTACTAACAATAGTGAAAAGCCTCCTCAACATCAAAAGCGTCCTTTCTTTAAACACGGCCGTAAGAAGGGACAACACAATTTCGAGGCCACTACATCTTCCAACCCAGCACAAGTCCCACACTATGGTGCACCCTTACCTTCAAACCAAATGCCTTATGTAACTCCATTAGGGCCACCAGCTCACACTCCAACAACAATTTGGCCCAATGTACACAACCGTGGAGAGCAACAACCCAATCCTTGCATACCATCTAACTGTCTCAAACATCATAGAGGGTCAACTCATTATTTGGGAACTACATTGTATAAATTACCCCACTATGCTTATTATAACCCAGTGTGTGAAACCCGATGGAGTAAATATGACCAAGCCAGAATACTTTCAAAATGAAAGGATCTCAGTCATCATTTATTAATCCTTGCTGTCCTCAACCATTTAGCTATGAGGGATATTCCTCATTCTAATAAGCAGGATTAATAACCACTTTTTATTTTCTTTAATTTTTCAATTTTTTTTCCAGTTTTTCATTTTTCAATTTCTTGTTTTATCTTTTTATCTTTTTGTCTTTTTATGTTTTTTATAAGTAATCTCATCTACGAATAAAACACTCATGTGGATTGTTGGTTGAGGTGTGTTCTATGTTGTCAAGTCTCAAGTGATCAATTATTTGGACAATGAGGCCATTACACCCACTCATCCACTCTATGAATACGAGGTTCTGTTTGAGGGTACAGTGATATTCTTGACATTTTTAAAACTTAAAATTAATTTTGTGTTCATTGTACCCAAAATGAAGAAGGATGGACCAAGAGGGAATGATTAGGGTGTGACATCAAGGGGATTTGTGGATTCTCTTTGGTGACCTCTATGGGAGTTATCATGCAATGCAGTTGTACTAAGGTCCTTGTAGATCTAATGAAAATGGGAGTAAGAGTAACCAAAAGGGCACTCAAAAATTAATGCTATTCTAGGGGGTCCCACTAGAAAGACATGCACCCATGCTTGAAGGTTGGCGGCTTCTCTAGATTTAGTATTCAAAAAGAAAAAAAAAGAAAAAGAAAAGAGAAAAGTGCCACAAAACAAAAATCATTGCTCCCTTGAATAAAACGCCAGGTGATCGTATGCCTTGTTGTTATGGTACTCTCGTAGTTGCTCATCATGGGATGAAACAATGTGATGTCACTGATTAGAGGAATGGACTTGGTCCTAATCTTGGAACGATGGGGTAATGACACCTTAATCATGCTTTGCATGCAGGTTTCATTATGCCCTGGGTCAGTTACCTCATGTCCCAATCTCTACGATCCCTTTCTTTAGTTCATCTCATCTCACTATTTGTGTAATTGTAGCTCGTGTCTTGTGTAGCATAGAATTCTTATCTCATTAAGGTGATATTTACATGTGTGTGTTTTGCAGAGTTAGTGCGGATTACATTTAACCCTTCTAGTGCCCATGGACACTTTAAGTGTGGTTACACAAGGGCAATATAGGTTGGAACCTACTTTGGGGAGGACCCACTTGTGTAATCTTTTGTAATTCTCACTTATGACATCGCTCACACACACCATTTCTTACCCTCAACATCATTTTTCAATTGATTTTCTTTCCCTACTATTATCCCTCTGAATTTCAACGTTCCTATGTACCATCACATAACCTTTTTCTTACCACCCAAGGTTTTATTGATAAAATCCACACCATTATCATTAATTATGCCTTTTGAATTAATATAATTACCTTAGAATCCTTGATAATAGCCAATGTACTCAATTTACAATGTTTATTTCAAGAAAATCCCTTCAAAATTCGGTCTTTTTGTTGTGCCTTACATCACTAGGGACGAGATATCGCGTATGTGATATTGCGTCCCACATGATATCGCGTATGCAATGTATCGTATGCGATATTGCATCCCCACCGCCTATAAATAGGTCACCCCCTACAACACTTAGTGTCATTTTTTCATTCACATGGGGGGAGCTTTTGAAATTTTTCTCTACGACTTGTGATTGAGTGACCCTTGCTTTTCTTACTATATCTCACTCGCTGGTACTTTGATTTTTATTCCGTTTGAACCTGCTTGAACCTGGAGTGTTCAGTTTAGTCATGGAGGAGGCGGGGGGGGGGGGGGGGGGGTGTGGACACTTGCTGAAAAGTGCCTAACTTTTTTGAAATTTATCATCGCCCAAAGGACATCAGCTAGGGTAATTAACTATAACACTTAGAATAATTGTGCTTAAAAATCATTTAATTCCTAGGTATACCAGGTAACTAAAATGGAAACCACCTAAGTCACAGGACTCATTATTACAAACTTTCAGGCACTATCACACGTGATAACATAAGATCATTAATTAAGGAAAGCAGTAAGGTATAACTTAACTTCAGAAACACCCTTACTAACGCTTGACCCCATGTGATTGCAGATGGCCTCGAAATGTGGATAGCAGGAAGGTCCTAGCCAAGGTGGAAGAAAATGAGCTCAAAGAGGTGAAAGACAAAGACCTACTAGACAACATGTAGAATAGGAGGAGCAATCATTCAGCATTCATCAAGATGAACCTCCTATCGGACAGTCTGGGTAAGCAGAAGGAGGAGCTGCTATAGCGCCTGAACCTGGACAACAACTCATGTTGCCCCAAGATTGTGTTCAGG
The DNA here is from genome assembly GCA_015680685.1 of Gnetum montanum. Lineage (NCBI taxonomy): Eukaryota > Viridiplantae > Streptophyta > Gnetopsida > Gnetales > Gnetaceae > Gnetum > Gnetum montanum. The sequence goes on from MNCI01037634.1 coordinate 430,234, forward strand.
CTATCCATGAGAAGTCCACATTCGCTGTGGTGATTGTGGAGTTGAACTTTGAATCATTCATAGAGTTCGCTCCTGAGGCCATTAGGGATCACCTCAAAGGATCTCCCTTATGGCCTATCCTCTCTAAAAGTAGTGCTTGGTACCTAGGAGAGACGTACTAATTTTGGCACAATAGGGAGCAAGGCACCACTGTTAATATTTATAGTTTGATAGTTGACTTCTCTATGCAGGCCATTTCAAAAGTGTTAAACCTTTCGAATACAGGGCCCCAAGTTGCTTGGTTATCCACCCATTCAGACCCCGATGTGTGAAAGGATTGGTTGGAGAAGGCTTATGGCAGAGATGAAGCATTTGCTGAATTGACGATGGAAGAGAGGGTTTACTTAAAAATTGGAATATATCACCTCTTCTCCACAAAGGGCCTCAAAAGAATATCAACGTATGCAGCTAGAGGATGTGCAGTGTTGATGGGAAAGGCTAACGCTAACCTAGCCCATCTATATTTGACAGAGATCCTGAGGCAGTTCGAAGAACGAAAGACAGGGAAGATGGTGTGGCCTTTTCCTTGTCTTATCAGAAAGCTTTGTTAACATGCTGGTATTCAGGGATACACTAATGATGTCCTTCGAAAAGCCCAAACTGCTTCATATGTTGAATTACTAAAGGCGCTAGCTCCAAGAAAAAGCACTGGCGAAGAGCTGGGACCAGAACAAGAAGAAGAACATATGGCTAGACCCATTCAACCTCCAACCATGGGTCCTAACCAACAACAAGAAGTAGGCCCTAGCACAGGCCAGGATCAGTCGCCACTGCTACAAGACTACAGACCATCGATGAGCCATCTTAGGGCCATCGCTGAGATGGTCAGTTGGGGAAGTCATGATGACGCAAACCTCTTCTGTGTCATCAATGATGCCGTTCATCCTACAGTTTTGTTGGATTGCACAAGGGGGGAAGTATCCATCCACACAGGAGGAGGGGAAAGTAGATGGTCACAAAAGATCTCAAGAAATGCGTCATCTTTCCAGGTGCAGTTAGAGACTGGTGAAGAGGCCATCGTGGTGGTCATGCAACACCAGAATGCCATGTGAGCTACAGAAGTGGTCGCAGACCACATCAAAGAATCCTTCAACATACTTGTTGTGTCATCAGCTAATCTCTCAGGAGCATGGGATGCTCAAAATTTGGCCAGAACCTCAATGACTCCTACGAAACATGAGGATGCGCTTGATAGATTGCTCCAAACAGGGCAAGTAATGACATCCTTGTTTGACATCCCTCAGGATGTTATAGCAATTAAGTCAAACCTCATTTCCACAAAGGGGAAGCTGGTATTAATAGAAGTAAGGGTCGAGCATGCTGAAGCAGAAGTGTAGAAACTACAAGAGCAGCTTGTGGCCTTACAAGTAGCATAGCAGGATCCTTTGCAATTTTTTCCTACAAACCAGCTAGAAAATTTTAGAATGGAGCAACTAACAAAGTTAATCACAGAGAATAAAAGGGTGGTGGATGAAAAGGAGAAGGCTATTTGGGATGTCTCCACAGCGCAAGTGCAAACATATGTGCATCTTAAGGCACTCAATGCCTTGCAAGAAGAAAATAAACAGATTGCAACTAACAACCTTTGGTTGACCACTGTAGAGAAGCAAAAGAATGTTCTCGATGAACACTTTCATCAATTGTGAGAACAATTCATCCGGGTCAACCGAGACGTAAGCCGTTTAGCTAGAGAAAATTGAACCCTCTCGATGGAGGAGGTACGCACCATTCACCAAAAGTTGACAATTGAGATAAGCGCATGGCAGAATGAGGCTAAATGACATGAAAAGCTAAAGGAGCACTTCCATGATCAAGTGGGGATGTATACATAGATCCTTAAAAAGGAGATCCATATGGCCAAGGCCCAAATCAACACTATCAGTGCTCAACACATTGATTGGCGGGCCATATTGGACACATATGCCCTCGTCCACCAAGCGGAAGTTAAGAACTGGGACCTATAGATTTAGGAATTAATAGAGTACATGGATTTGGTAAATCTCAGATATTCCAACCTTTCCATGTTAACAGCAGGGCACTCGAGGTCAGAGCTTGAGCAGCAGATTACCCATATCAAATACGAAGTAGAATTTGCAGAACGCAAGAAGCTGTTGGAAAAACTAGATGTTGCAAATTCTGAACTTGAGGTGGTGAAAGCTATCTACTAGGGATAAAAGGATGTAACAACTGACTTGGCTCAATGGCTAACGAACCTTCACAAATACAAGAACAAATCTAGATCCTATGAGGAGGAACGATGGGTGTTCGTGGCTTGGTATGTCAAGGCCAACCAAATGTTCCCGCAACTACCCTGTCCGTGGGAGGTGCTGAATCCATCAAACATTGGAAAATTAGCATGGATGGCACAAGACCCTTGGACTGAAGAGGAGAAGCTCCAAGCCATTCTTCAGCATCATCAAACCTCAAAACCTAGAGCACAAGACAAAGGGAAGGCACCAATGGAGGAGCCACCGCCACTAGAAACTACATGAGTTCCAAATTTTTGTAGTTGTAGTGTATTCTATGTGTTGTGTCTTTATTTTTTTTTCTTCCCACACTATGGCATCATCCCATTTATCCATCTAATAATCCCATACCTATCCACCATGTAATCACTGTAACTCAAGGATGAGTTTTTATTCAGTTGTGGGGGTATGATGGGACGCGATATCACATGGGCTGTGATATCGCGTACGTGATATTGTAGTCCACCGCCAATTCTATAAATAAGAGGCAGCTCTCCCTTGTTTAACAACTTAGGTTAGATTGTAGCGAAAATCTGGTAGTTTGATCCCTCCAGAGAGAGATTATTTTTCCAGTGTCTGCACGCAGTGTGGTAAATGTAATTGTACGACATCCTTTATTCGAGTGTGACGTACTTGGACACACACATAATCGACAATAAAGATAGAGATTACTTCATCATTGTAGCATTCAATTTGTTTATTTATTTATTTAATTTTTATTTATTGCTTTCCTAATTAGTCTCTCTCACCCTTAAACTCATGTTAAAATGCGGAATGAGTACGACTTGATTACAAGCATTTAAGTGTGACTACTTGGTAACCTAGTGGCGTACCTAGGATCTGTGCTTGGTAATCCCAGTGGTAGTCATGCATGAAGTCTAAGATGTGTATGGATAATCAAGGATTGGATGCTCATCGCACTTAGGCTAGTTAGATTCTCTTACCCTTTTCCTCCTAGCTTAGATAATAACTTTCCATTGCCTTTAGAAGTAGCATTAGATTAGGAAACTCATCATACATCTCACTCTGGACTAAACCATACGTGACAAATATAATACTAGTCTAGGTGGGAATACAGTGAACTGTGACCTAAGGATAACTGTCTAGGTGCCACAACTAGTCCGTCTACGGAGTTCGACCAAATCGCACGTGAAAATGCTCATATTCATATGGTTGAGTGTAGGGGTACCTCGCCACTCATCAGAGATTAATGGGCACATTCATACTAAGTGCTAACTAGTGATCAAGATCTAGTTTTCAACTCTACCTATTGAGTTTTAGTTAGAAGGTGTGATGAAATGGATCACAAGTGTTTTTGGAAAATTTTTTATGATTGATCCAAGGACCATAGAAGGATCACTAGGCATGGTTGCATATATTTACTACTAGATGTAAGAGGATGTAAAGGTTTCTTTTAGCATTATGTTGAAGGGGCCTTATAGATGTTTCTTTTAATTGATTTACTATAACAACTACCCTAACATTTTTAGGGTTTGTAAAAGTAAATTACACATTTTGATAGAATGCCTAAATTGGGCTAACAATCATACAAAAAATTCTAGGCATACTTTGTCAAACCCAATGGTGTTGTTAGAGGGAGCTAAGCCAGTGTAACACCTAGTGGAAATAGTAACAAAATCTATAGAAAATGAATCAAGGGAAGAATCCCACACAACTTTCACAAATCAAACATCCAATCTTAATCAATTGCCCAAGGTTACATGGTTGAAGCCTCCTAACACTATGGCAAGTGAAGTTAAGAAAATGGTGGAATTATACACTTGACCAACAAATATGGATAGTAATTAAGAACAACAATTAAAATCAACGGAAAAATAAATCACAATAGGATAATGATTTCATCATCAAATCTAACATGATTGCAAAGAAGATAGAGTAGACTAAAGTAAAGAAGACCAAATGATGGGTAAATAATGTTGCAGTTTAGGTTGAAACTATTGATGAAGTTAATTAAGGGATGCCATCCAACCTAGAATTGTGCATGCATTGGATGGAGGATGAGAGTGTTAATGAATAACAAAAAAAATCCTTGAAAATCTGGTTAATAGAGGACTAGTGATCTAGGAGGAAAACCCTATCCAAAAAACCCTTGACAATCTAGTTAGTAGGAAACTAGAGATCTAGGAAATAAAACCTATCCAAGATATGAAAATCAAGAAATGTGGAACAAATTCAACAATTTTCTCCACCCAATGACTATTTGTTCATGGAATTGTGCTAACTTATAAATGATAAATAAATTTTTTTACATCAAGAATCTCATAAATTAAACATTGTTAATATTCTTCGTCTATGGGAAGTGAAGATGGAGGCTCTTCAAGGGCATTCATGGCCTAGGTAGGTTGGGGTCAATGTCCTAGATCAAGGTTGAAGTAGTGGGTTAACATGTCTATGGTGCTTCCACCTAGCTTTTGAAGAGGCTAAAACTAGTTGTCACTTCTTAGGCATTATAGAGGAAGTAGTTCATATTCTCAATGTGTATGGCCTTGTAACATACAATCTTTGGTCAAGATATCCTTCAGATCACAAATAAAGGAGATTGAACCTTTGAAGGAGATAGATTGGAATATGATATAATATGTAATGGATAGATCTTGAGGTTCCATTAGCTATATTAATGAATAATTTTTCTAGGAGTTGAACATGAAAAATAGGTTTCAAAACTCACCATCCTTCTTGTTTGCATTACTTGGAAATGGTCATTGAAGGATAATGAATGGAAGGAATTTATTTTAGAATATTTATTTCTTTTTAAGGCTCTATGGTAGAACTCCCATCCAAATGATAAGACCATTTCATGATCATGGTCAAACAACCAACCCATTCTATGTGATTAGAAAAGATCTATGTGACCTTCCTCTTTTCTAATTTGAGAATGTAGGGCTACATTGTGGACAATTCCATATTTTCCTCTAAATGATCTAGACTTGGGAGATGGTTGCGCACATGTATGAAGCCATTTAATAGCGGCTTGAAGTTTTTAGAGAATTCTATAAAACATAGAGAAAGCATACATGGTCAAATGTGGTGAAGGATGCTATTTATGAGGTTAGGTTATAGGGTCATTTAGATGAGTTTCTAGAATGAGACTAGATGACCTGGTTGTGGTCAAGAAAAAGGTTTGAATGTTGATCTTGGAGAAGGAGGTTTATTGGAAGCAACATGCTAGAAAAATGGGTGAAGGAAAAAGAGTAGAACATGGTTGTATTACACATGACAACAAAAAAAAACATAAGAAGAACTAGATTATTTCCTTCTCAGGCTTAGTCAAGGAGGATTTTGAATTGGTAACCAAATTTTATTGAGCACTTTAAAAAGTGAGTGATGTAGTAAACCTCATGAAAGAGGATAATAGGATCCTTCAGCAAGGGTTCACTTGAGAGAAAACTAGGAAGATTATCAAGGAATCTCCAATAAGTTCCTAGGGCCAAATGATTAAAACTTAAAGTTGTAGAAGGAGTTTTGGAACATCCTCAAAGAAAAAATGAAGGTTTTTCTACTCTTATTTTAGTCTAAGAGAATATTCCCTAAACATTAAGATAACACATCTCTAATTCTATTGCCAAAGAAGAACCAGAATCACCTACTAATTGCCACCCCATTAGCTCACACAATTACACATACAAATTTCTTTTGAAGCTTTTAATAAGTTGCATTGAACCTCTCCTCCCTAGCATGATAGAAGAAGATCAATTTTCTTTTACTTTAAGATGATCCATCATAAATAGCTTGATTTTCACTCAAGAACATTCACTGGGTTGCCTCATACTATACACATAAATTTACTATTATTTTATGAAGATGGACTTGGCCAAGGCTTATGATAAAGTGGATTGACATGTCCTTTTATTTACTATGGAAAAGTTGGGTTTCACACATGTGTAATTTGGTTAGATTTATAATTAACATGATGCATTTCAACGTCATTTTGAATGATAATAAGTGAAATCACCTCTTCCCAAAGAGGGCTATTTGCTAAGAGAATATTCTTTCCCCTTATATTTTTGAAATGATTACAAAAAAACTATCTTAAAGCCTTAGACACATGAAGCTTCATTTTCCTTTTCCATAAGACTTACAAACCGTAAAGTATGCTAATGACACCATCTTTTTCTTTAAAGCTTCTATTCTTGAGGTCAAGAAAATTGAATAAACCTTATATTGTTTCAAAAGTGCACTAATTTTAAGGTTAAATGGAGTAAAATGAAAATTTTCCACATTGAGCGCCTAAAATCTAAGCCTTCAAGTATCTTTAGACTATTATGAAACCTTTTCTTTCTCCTCTTGTTCTACCTAGGCAACCTCTACTTGTAGGATAGAATTCTAGATCACTGTGGAATAGGATTGCAGATAATATTAATAAATAACTTGCTTCAAGAAACTTACTTAGGATGTGTGGTAGAAAGTGGACAAACTATGGATCCACTACATCCAAGTGATTTAAGAGTTCTAGAATACAATTTAAAGAGGTTGGAATTTTCTAAATCCATAGACACTTGGAATGTTAGTAGGGGTAGCATTAATATCGATCAACTTTCACAAGAAGTAACCACTAATTGAACCATCTCTAAAGCTTTTTCCAAGGCTTTGATGCTTCTAAAATGAAAGGAATTTAGTATGGTCACTCACTTAACAAGACTAAGAGGTTGGATTCCTTCACTAATGGACTTCTTCCCAAAGCTTATGGCACAATTGCACTCATTACCCAACATCTTTAATACTTTAATCATCCTTGGGTACACAATGGTCATAAGCATAACTTCAAAGGAGTTTAGATTAAGGGTTTCTAATGTGGCCTACTGTGGATTGCTAATGTGCTTTATTATTTTCAATAAGGGCTCGAGTTCACTGGTGCATGACCTTATTCTAGCATTTACCAAGCTATGAGGTGTAGAGAAAGGACTCCATCGAACATTACATAGGGCTTTAACCAATGAATGGTGACCATGAACCTATGCAGAACCTAGCCACATGTTTGTAGCTACATTTACAAGGATGGATATGATGCTAGTTTGAATGTGGATTAAGACCAAAATTACATTCTACAAACTTGTTAAAGGTCTATGAGGACTCAATTAAGAAGATGATCCTCACATCAGTAAGGTGGAAAAGAATGAAGTTCATCCCACCCACATATTTGTAGCATTATAAGATCCTCACTAATCTCTTTCTCATGGATCAAACTTGAAGAGTTATGACCCTAAATCAACACCCTCACTTACTTTTTTCTAATAGAAGGGTCCTTACATGTTGGTCATTTTGAATGATGAGGAGGTCATTGACACCTTAGTAGACATAAATGATATGCATAATGACCATGCTTAGGACCATGTAGACATCTTGGATGATCTAGAAAATATGCACTTAACAAGTCCTCTACTCCTAGGTGGGTTTTAGTGCCACATCCTTGAAATCTATAAGGATTCTTGGTATTTATAGGCGTTAGTATGTGGTCACTTCATCAAAGCATGATAGACATTCCAACGTGTCTCATGTTCTTTTTCCAAAGAATCTTTGATCACTATGATGGTCACAAAGGTTCTCAGTAACCCCTAGAGCACACCCCACTATTAGAACTATCCTTTAGCTCTTAATGATGCTTTGCATGGTGTTATGATAGAGACGGGTACTATTAACCAACAAACTATTTGAGGAAGGAAAAACTAATAGGGGGGATATGCCACATGCTCCCATGATTTTATTGGTCTCATGGATGATTTTCCTTTTTGTTCTGGTATTTTATTTTTTAATGTTTTTAATGTAATGATAAAGATTTGATACTAATGATTCTATTTTTCAATTTGTCATGGGTTTCTTAATTTTGAATTTATTTTTAAATCTCATGTTCAACATTATGAGGTTTTTCATATGAATGCATCTTTATTTCTTTCTTCATTTAGAAAAGATATTTTGAGGTCTCTTTAGAGTGTTGAAAATAAAAACTTGGTAATTCTGGTTGGATTGATTGATGATTGCATACCATACAACATGTTAGGAATTTTTCTCATTAGTTAGGTAAGTAATTTGCTAAGAGATGAAGGAAGAATGAGAAAAAATGTGCTAATATTTAGTAGATCATCATTGCTCTTCAAAATGATTCCCTTAATACTAATCTATAATAGCAACTTACCTATATTTGCTCTGTTAAATAGAAATGAGATGTGCATGATGTAAAAAGTACTCTCGTTATGAGTCATCTTTCATAATTGAAAGTGGAGAGAGAACAATGGAAGAAGTTCTTTAAATTATTAAAAGGTAAATCTAATTTCCTTGTTATTAATTCTTTAGAAGTTAATGGCAATATTACTTTTGATTCTCTTATTATTACTATTTTTTTGAAAGACATTGTCATCATATATTTTCTTTAAAGAGTTTTGATTATGAAGATTTTCTTTCTAATTTAGACTCTTTGCTAAAAAGTTATTCTTAATTATCATATTAACCTTCTTGAACAAGATACCTCTATTACTAAATTTAAAGATGCAATATTTAGGTTCGCCAATTTTAAAGTTCTAAGTTTTGATGGAATTCCCATTGAATTATTTAAAAATCATTGGGATGTTATTAGTATAGACTTTGTATATTCATTGAATTCATTAAGCATTGTTCACTTGGTTAAGAGCTAAATAGAGGAATCATGAGACTTACTCCTAAGGAAGGTAATTTCTCCTAGATCGATAATTGGAATTCTATTATTCTTTTGAATTCAATTTATAATATCTTGACTAAATGTCTTACTCAAAGATTAAAATTAATTATTCAGCAATTAATTACTCTAATGCAATCTAGCCTTGTTTAAGGTAGATGTATTTTGGATAATGTTGTTGCTTCTTGGGAGGTTCTACAATGGGCTAAGGATTCTAATTAAGGCATTCCATTTTTAAAGCTTGATTATGCTAAAGCTTGTGATAGGATTGAATGCCATGTTCTAATTGCATATGTTTGTAAATATGGTTTTAAATATAAATATATTGGGATGGTTGAGACCCTTTTTGCTAAAACTAATGTGTTAGTGGCTAGAAATGTTGGTATTACTAGTAGTTTGAAATCTAAATGCTCAATTAGGCGAGATTGTCCTCTTGTACCCTATCTCTTCATCCTCACTACAAGACATATTTATTGAGAATATTGTTTCTACATTATTAAATATGAATTTTGTATGTGACTATTTTCATGATAGAAATGATAAAGCTATTACAAATCATCCTTTCTATTATTTTAATTTATATTCTAGAATTTTAGGCCCTAAGATTAATTAGTTAAAATATTTTATGTTCTACAATAAGGATAAAAACCTTTTATGTTATAGTTAAGAAGATTGAGAAATAGCTTTATAAGGTAAGAATAAGAATCTTTCAATGGCTTAAAAGTTTATTTTCTGTAAGCATCTCATCCAAGCTACTCATGTGTACTATTCTTAGTGTTGAACTACTAGTAATAGTACATTTTATCACATTAAATAACTTGTATGAAATTTCTTTTGAAGTAGTAGCTAGTTAAGAAAAGGCTTTTTTTTTTTTGAGTTTCCTCAGATATTTGCACTTCTCACAGAGGATGGTGGCTTAGTTTGATGAATTATTAAAATCAAGGTATTGCCTTATGTGCTAAGTGGATGGTAAAATGGTTAATTGGTATAGAGCTTAGAAACTTCTTTTTTGTAAGTACATCCAAATGCATAAGGTTAGATGTAGTGATTATTAGAAAAATAGTAATTTTTAAAGCTATGTTCTTTTTATTAAAGATCTAATTATCTAAGGATTTATTACCATAACATTTGGAAGCCTTGACATTTTATTAGTAACTTTTGGGACTTTAACAATTTCATAGTTCATGGTTCAATGCTTGATAGGTTATCTCCTTGGTGGCTTTCCATTAATAATGAACCATGAGCTATTAAACATCCACAACTTTCCAATGATATACAATGTAAGCTTGGAATTACCTCTCTTTCATCTCTAGGCATAAGCAATGGATTTTTTGATCTTGAGTCTCAAATTCCCTATGGCATTAATGTCTCTAAAAAGTTCATTTTTAAATATCTTTTGGAAAGTTTGGATAGAACTTTAATTATTTGGAATTTTCATAATGTTCTTTTTGATATTTCATGGATCAATGGCCATTTAGTTTTTGCATTTCAATTAAAGTTTGCCTACACTATTATTAGTTCTAATCTATGGAAAGTAAATCATAATGTGTAATTATGGAAATATCAAGTTGTTTCCACTTTGAAATTTAAGTATTTTTATAGTATTTGATTCATTAAGGTATGCCTATTAGTTTTCATTACTCTTATTTGAGATTTTATGACCTTAGATATCCTCTTTGTGACACCACTCATTCATCCACTACTTTTTAAATTACCTATTTGGTCATAGCTTTTGGTCTTAGTGTAGCTCATATTTACATGCTTTTAAGCGAAGTTTGAATGAAGTTTTAGTTGGCAACACTCTTCAACATCAATCATTTTGCTTCACACTTGGAATTGTTTTCATCTTCTTTTCTTTATGCCATGTGGGAATTTAAATGTCATGTGGTATATCATAAAGATATCATGTGGTTTATCATAAAGATTCTTGACTAATGTTCTTCCTTTATTTGCTCAAGGTGACATTATGAAATAGCTCATGTTTTAGTTCTAGCCCAAAATGGATACATTATTTTTTTTCTCCTTCTTTTATTTAGAGGCCTTTAGTAGGAAGTGAAAATCAAGATGGCATATCTAAAAGAAGGCAAGGTCTTATCCTTTTCTAATATGAGAGGGGAGGTTTTTCAAGATTGGTTGTAAGGATGAAAACCTCAAAGGAAATTCTAAAGCCATTGAGCCATTCATTTATGTTTTGCCAAAGTTTCACCTCTTTTTGATGCTTCTTTAAGATTGTACTTTGAATTTTTATTTAATACTTAGTGAAAATGAAGATGGCACATTTGAAAGAAGGCAAGGTTTGATTCTTTACTTATTTTAGAGAGGATGCTTTCAGGATTGGTTATGAGGATGAAAACCTAAAAATACAACTGAAAACCACTAAGCCATTCACTTTGTGTTTTGTTAAAGTTTCACCTCTCCCTAATACTTGATATTATACTTTGAATTTTTCTTTATAATACATTTTTTATCTTGAAAAGAGTAAAGTTCAAGTATTCACAACCTTTCTTTTAAACATTGAATTTCTTGTATTGCACCCCTTCAAGTGCATGATTTAAAAACTTGTTTGCTATCACTCATGAATTAGCTTGACTCACAATAGATAGCAAGCAAAGCAATACATTTAGTGAAGAGCACCAACGGTAGCTTAGTTGATTGGCTTACACTTTGCACCTTGACGGTATTGTTTTAAAAATCTCATTCACTGGTTACAAATTTAGTTCCATAAGTTCTTTCCCTGGTGCCAATTTAGTCACCAAATTTAACTAATCTAGAAGTCTTCATATTCATACAAAGGAAACTTGGAAATCTTAGATTTTTTAATCCAATAGTTCTTATGTTTCTACTCACCATGAACATGGTAAATGGGGGGCTATAATTTTTCTCTATAATAAGTGGCAGGAGCCTATTCTTGATCACGGTTGTGATAATTTAGGGCATTGTAGTTGGGTTCGATTATGGTACGCTAATGAGATCTTAGGGATTGTCTCCATTTATGCTCCTTGTCACTCAACTGATCGGAAGCTCTTGTGGAATTGGCTCAGGCACAACTTACCCAAAGCTAAATGGATTATTGCAGAGGACTTCAACATGACTAAGCATCCAAATGATAAATTTGGAGGGCAAAGAGGTGGTTTAGATAACAGGGAGCTTTCTGAGTGTCTCTCATTGAAACATCAATTAAAGTTGCAAGAAGCTAATGAGAACTATTCCTCTTCTATTACTTCTAATTGGTTTACTTGGAGTACTGCTAGACATGGTGCTTCCTACATCTCTTCTCAGTTGGATCAGGTTTATCTATCTACTAATCCCCTTATTCATTTTACTTCTACCAACGGTGCCCCTGTCCAAGCAGATTATACCCAGGTTTTATCAGATCATTATCCTATTCATTGGTCTCTTTCCCACTATGGGAACTCCTACTCTTCTAACGATCTTTATATTTTTAAAACTACCTTTCTTCATAGTAACTCCATTTTCTCTCTATTGATACAAATATGGAATTTGCATCCTAAACCCCTTGGTGAAGATGGTTAGATTGATTGGTGGACTAATGCTTGTACCCGCCTCCAACGGTTTTCCAAACATGCGAGTAAATTGGTGGCTTCACGACTAAGTTCTCACATGTCCAACCTTCATAAGGAAATCTACTTACTTCAAAATACCATTAATAAAGATGAAGCTACTGAGGCTCACTTTAGTCGTTTGAAACTTGCCAAGGAGAACCTACGTATAATGGATCACTATGAAGCTAGAGGTGCTCACCTCCGTGCTCGTCTCTCTTGGCTCCGCATGGGTGACAAGGTTACTAATGGCTTTTTTTGTCTTCTCAAAGGGGGGAACTCGTCCCATAAAATTCCAGCTATTCAAGTTGAAGATAATATCTTCACCTCCAAGGATGACATTTTACAAGCCTTCTTTGAGTTCTACTCTTGAACTTTTCGAAAAGAGGCGATTGACCCTATTGCAGTTAATACTTGCTTAGGAGCTATTACTCCTTTTAATTACTCCATATTTGGTGATGCTTCTCTTCTTTCCAAACAGGATCTTGGTAATTCTCTTCAACAACTCCATGATGGTAAAGCCCCTGGTATGGATGGCCTTTCCACAGAATTTTTTAAGAAATTCTAGCCCACTTTTCAAGACATTGTCTATAGTGTGTTTAAGGAAGCTCTTAGGGAAGAATCCTTTGGTAAGTAGATTAATGTTAGTATTATTAAGCTTCTCCCCAAGTCAGGAGATCGTATGAGCATAAGTAATTAGCACCCTATCACTCTTTTAAATGTTATCTATAAAATAGTTGCCAAAGCTATAGCTAATAAACTTAAACCTTTTCTTCTTCATCTTATAAGCAAGGAGCAAACCGGTTTTGTTCAAGGCAGGTATATTTTAGATAACGTTGTTACTGCTATTGAGGGCTTGCAGTGGGCTTCTTCCACTAATCAAAACACCATTCTTCTTAAGCTTGATTTTGCTAAAGCTTACGACATGCTTGATTGGTCCTTTTTAAAAAGTATAGTCAAACACCATAACTTAGGTAATGTTTTTGAGAGACATAGCAATCTTGTTTTGTCAGAGGCCTCTTCAGTCATTTGCATTAACGGATCCTTCTCTAAGGTCATTGAGCTTCAAAAATCAGTTCGACAGGGGTGCCCTTTAGCCCCTTATCTTTTCATCCGGGCTTGGAGCTGTTCTTAGATCTCATAATGAATCTATGCAGCTAAGAGGTATCTCTCTTCCACAACAAGGAAAGGATCTTGTTTACAGCCAGTATGCAGATGATACTTTTATCACTTTGATTGAGGACCCTAGTAATTTTAACACTGCCTTGCACTGCATAGATATCTACTGTAGAGCCTCAGGAGCTAAGAACAATTGGAAAAAAATGCAAGCCATCCGATCTAGCTTCTCTCCTAGGCCTCCATGGCTTATCATTTTGATATCAAGTGGCTATCTCCTACTGATAATTTCACCCTCTTAGGCATCCCTATTGCTTTACTTGCTACTCCCACTACCATATGGAACAATGTGGTGGAAAAGGTGAAACATAAAGCTTTGAAATTGGCTTCTAAACCCTTATCTCTTGCAGGTAGATTTATCGTAGTTAATCATATTTTGAGCTCCACTCATGTCTATTACTCTTCCTTTATGGCTCCTTCCAAATCTACCTTTCAATGCATTAACAACATTCTTAGAAATTTCCTTTGGGGGGATAAGGATGATCACAAAGCTTTTCATTGAGTAGCTTGGGATACTTGCACTTTAAGTAAAGAACACGGGGGCTTATGCCTTGCCTCTATTGAGCACCAGAGTATTCTCTTGGCCTCCAAATGGGTGACTCGGTGTATTGAAGAAGATGAAGCTTGGAAGATCCCTTTTAGGCATAATATCTCTTGTCTTGGTATTCACCATAGATGGCAAAATACTCATTAGAGCAATTGGATCATTAGTGAAGGCTCTCAGAAGATCAAAGGTTCTTTTTGGTTTAAGCAAATTTGGCGGTGTTGGAGCCAACTTAGAGGTTTGCTGCAATGGAAACCTTCCCAGATAAGCTTGCACTCTCTGTCGACACACTCGATCTGGTGGTTCTCTATTTTTAAAAAGAATGTAGGTTGTCTTTATGATGAATTCTCTCATAGAGC
>MNCI01037634.1:445118-465069 GCA_015680685.1 Gnetum montanum
CAAGTCTTTCAACATTTTCAACACATTTGGAAATGGTGTCAATCTCTCCAAGTCTTCCTTCCAATCATTCTATTGGTTTTCGTCAATGTATCTTTCAAGATGATTGTGTTAAGCGTGACCTTCAAAAAGCCTGGAAAATCCTCTTATTTGAGATTATCTTCTTTATTTGGAAATGTTGCCTAGATGCTTGGTATCAAAACACAAACTACAATGAATTTGACTACGGTATGAAATGCTCTATTGCTAGTATTGTTCAACTTCAATGTCGAGAACTAGGCTTTATCAATAATATTACCTTTTTTTTAAATGATTTTTCTTTGAGTTAGTTGTATTGGTCTTCTTTTTCAACTGTCGTCCCGGGGGGGTTGCGATAAGCTTTTGTCTTGTTGTCTTGTTGTAGGTGACTAGGGGTCATCTTGCAACATTGGGCTCTGTTAAGGTTTTGGTTTTAATTTTTCTTCTCCAGCTTGTAGCTCACCTTCCCCCCAAAAGATTATTTTAATTTTGGCTGAGAGGCGCTGGGGAAGGAGGGGTGAATTTTGTTGACACGCTTAACAAAATGGAAATATCTATATTACACACTGCTAGGTCAAACACCACCAAATGGGAAAAAATCAAAAGACAGATAGTAAATGGAAAACATTCATTGCAGGACAGGGTTGCCGTTAAAATCGAGAAGGAAAATTCTATTTTGGATGCCACCACATCAAACATAAACTGCACGCTCCGTCGATGGCGCCGACCACAAAAAATTCGGAATTAGCCACTGGAATCAATCTCTTGAATCAGTATTCCGGAAATGCTTGCCACTTTCAGTTCACGGTATACCTCTGTAAATTTCTAATTTTTTTTCGACGAGATGCAATTTCTAATTTCTTTTTTCGGCGAGCTACCAAGTTCATGAAGCCTCAGAAAAATCTAATTTGATTTCCGACGACCTCGGTCTCGCTAATCCTAATTGCTGCCTCATATAAGCCTCCAATGAATCGATCCTCTGGTGCAGCGCGAAAAGCAACACCGCGGCCGCCGGTGATTTCGACTACACGAACGCGGTGAATGACAAGGTCTTAATGCAGCCAATTTTTTTTTGGATGTTTTTGCTCCATTATTTCGCATTGATTTTGGTTGTCGAAGCCTTGATATATGTCTTCTTTTATAGGTTTTTTAATCAACAGGTTAGGTTAGTTTAAACCATATGTCATCGTAAAGTCTATTTACCACCATTATTTCCTATTCTTAAATATTTATGTATGCTATTTTACATTATATACTTGATCATGAAAATTGTTTATAAAATGCTATTATGTTGGAAATAAAATCCTCATAGGCTTGATATTTTGACATTGCTTATATAGTAAAAGAAGCTTATTCATTGAGATGCTTTCTTCCTTGAATTAAATGACATCATACTAGTAGTGCAATAGTTACAACATATTTCTATATAATTTAATAGTAACGGTTAATGACCATTGAGTGTAGCAAAGTTCCTTTTTCGTAAAAAAAAAAAAAACTAATTAATGAGGTTCTTTTTCTTGTTCATGTCTCTTTGTTATTTTTTTTTGTTTCATATATTAGGATTATATTATACTAGATATTGCAAAACATTTTTATATTATAATATAAGCTTTTCAATCATCTTCCATTCTTTTGTTGTTCATGCACATTGTTAATATTTATTCAAACTTTGTAGATATAGAAGTACATGTCTCTTAACATAGACATACATGAATAAATCTCTTCTTGCCATGGTGAATGCATCCCTTTTAAATTGCAATGTTCCTATGGTTCTATTTAATGCATCCTTTTAGTATAGCACTTTTCAANATCGCTTTTATTTTAAACTTCATGATTATATTTAATATAAATGATTATGGTGGCTAGCTGGGGTGTCAGGGATTGGAAATGACTCTATGTACCATAGTTAATTCAAGTTGACTATGCTTTAGATGGATTACTAAAATTATTTTTTTCACACAATACTAAGATAAGAAAATTAGCCAAGGTTCATACTAAATACTAAAATCTTTTAAAACTTAAATTTTATATAACAATAATTGATGAGCAGCAAGTAGTCCCTATGCCCAACCATATGAATCACTAGCGTTCACTAAGTAATCTGGTCAAATTCTAGAGACTTTACCTAAGCGTGAAAATAAAATGATTAAATGCTAATCAATCTAGTAACTATCTAATTCCTCAAGCTAATTCTAACATAAGCATATGTTCCCACCTACCTAAACAAGTGTAAGTGCTACTAGGATTACCAATCGTTAATGTATGCTCGATGTGGTTGTACTTATGTGCATTAATTATTTGTACTTAACTAATTAATTAATGTGCATGAATGTAAATTGCATAACAGTAAAGTGCATTAAGGTAAACATTATGCTAATTTCAAGGGCTACAAGGTTTATTAAGAATTTTTTCTTTATTGTCGTTCACACCAAAGTGTCTAGGTACATTAGTGTTCAAATAAAGATTTGTATACTTTTCAACTCCTACTGTGGGAACTTAGAAAATATTCTAATTGTTACGGGAACAAACTGTAAGAGCTTCGCTATGTTAATAAATGAATGATGCCATAAATGCAGTGGGTGCATGCATTTATATAAGCAAGACCAGACACTTCGTTGATGCATATGCATTGATGCATCTTTCCATTTGTCGATGGGTACACGATGATGGGTAAGTGTCAATGCATGTCCATCGATGCTACCTGACAATGATGATTCATCAACAATGTTATATAAACATTAAGTTTTAAAAGTTACAATGTTGTGAAAGAGTTGTGGTCGTTAGACAAGGGTTTCAAAGTGGAATTTTGTCAATTTGCGTAGGCGGGTGGAATAGTGGCTTCTATCTATATGATTTGAGTAGTGGGATCTCTGTTTAACTCATGTCATTACAGAGGAGGACTTGCATTTTTTTATCGTAGCATTGGGGATTGTGGCAACTAGTGGAACCAAGAATTTGTTGTTGCTGCAAATACTAGTTTATTGCAAATTTTTCTTCTAGCCTGCATGTTATTTTGGTATTGTGGTAGGGTAGCACAATTTTTGGGAGTGGTGGCATTAGACCTATTTTGAGCTTGGGATCCATAGTTCATCTGTAGATCTAAATCAAGTAGGACCTTTTGCCATTTGCAATGCCTTTTTCCATTTAGTGAACAGACATCCTGGTGAGTTTGTTCCTTTTTGTTTCTATTTTTCTTTTTCTTAATACATTCTCTACTCTAATTCCTTGAAGTGTTTGGGCTAGGGCCCAATGGGTTTGCATGACCCAAATTGTCTCTTCATTCTTTGATGTTGGAGGAACAAAACGTAAATTAATGAACTCCTCTAATAGTGACTCACAACCCAGTGACAATAATACTAAAATGGATGATAATAACAACATTTTACAGTTTGACTTTCCCGAAGACATCTTTAATCAAACCATTCAAATCTTTACCCATCTTTACGCAATTGGTTTTTTACTGGCAAGATTCTTCCTACCTCAATTTTCTAGGAATGGATCAAAAAGTTTTGGGAACCTCGTAACATTATATTAAGCTTGGCTTCTAATCTTACCAGAGGGTTTTTTTCTTTTCATTTTTGAAACCAAGGTTATGGTAAATTTTGTGAAACAAAAATCAATTTGGGATGTCTATGAATCCTTTTTAGTGCGTCAACCCTAGAAGGAGGATTTTAACCTTGAGAATAAAAGTAAAAGTAATTTTCTGGTTTGGATAGAATCTCCAAGGTTCCCATCTCATTTTCTCCCCATGTTGACATTTTTTCTACGCAAGTTGGGGAGGTCATCGGTATGGAGTCCTTTTCAGGTTTCCATACAAGACCAACTGAGCGAGTGTGTGTTAAAATTGAAATGCAAAAGCAACGTTCTGACTCATTGGAATTCAATGTGAAAGGAAGGACTTTTGTCCAAAAAATTTCATATCTTATGCTTCCAAATCGTTGTTATTATTGTCTTGATCCTAATCATTGAAAAGCTCAATATCCAAAGTTATTGGCCAAGATTGAAGCTAAGAGAATTTTAGTTAAACAGGTTAGTAAAGAATTAAAAGATAAAGATATATCTAAGGATATAGGTAATGATATTGTCAAGGTGCACTCGGCTAACCCTTTTTCTTTGGACCCTAAGATGTTAGATGTGGAAGATATGAATATTGAGGATACTGATGTTACTAGGACTTCTCTTAACCAAGAAGGAGCCAAAAGATGCTACTAGTGGCTGGGAGTGAGTTACTTGGAAATCTTATGCCTTAGTCACACGAGATAATCCTATATTTAGCGATATCCCTAAAGGGAATCAATCCTTGGTTGTTGCTAATGCTAATCAGTTCTCTAGTAGAAGAAGAATTGCTCATCATCCTTTAGTGGTTGAGTCTAGAAATTATTTTAAGGCTCTAGTGGTTGAGGGGGATCCTCCTTCATCTTTACATACACAATGAAGTGTTGCTCATGGAATGTTAGGGGACTCTTGGATCCTTGTAGAAGATATATAGTTCGAGATTATATTTGTAGACATTCCCTTGATGTTGTTTGTATTCAAGAAGTTAAAATCCAAGGATTCCATCTTCAAACGTGTTGTAAGAGTAATTTTCCCAATAGTTATTATGTCTCTTCTCACCATGAACCTAGCAAAGGGGGAACTATAATTCTTCTTCATAGTAAGTGACATGAGTCTATTATTGATCATGGTCATGATAATTTAGGGCATTGTTGTTGGGTTTGGTTATAGTATGCTAATGAAATCCTAGGGATTGTTTCCATTTATGCTCCTTATAATCTGAATGATTGGAAGCTTTTTTGGAATTGGCTTGGGCACAACTTGCCTGTAGCTAATTGGATCATCACAGAAGACTTTAATATGATTAAGCATCTAGAGGATAACTTTGGAGGATAGAGAGATGGTTTAGACAATAGGGAGCTTTCTTTTTGGCTTTTGTTGAAGAGTAAATTGAATTTGTAAGAAGCTAATGGAAACTACCCCTCTTCTAGTACTTCTAATTGGTTTACATGGAGCAATGTTAGACATGGAGACTCCTACATTTCTTCTAGGTTGGATAGGGTTTACCTATTTGTGAATGCTTCTATTCAATTTACTACCACCAATGATGCTCCTGTTCAAGCAGATTATACCTAGGTTTTGTTAGATCATTATCCTATTCACTGGTCTCTTTCCCTCTCTAGCTACTCTTGCTCTTCCAATGACCTTTATATTTTTAACACTAGCTCTCTTCGTAGCCACTCCCTTTGCTCTTTATTGATGCTTCCTAAACCCCTTAGAGAAGTTGGTTGGATTGATTGGTGAACCAATGCTTGTGCTCGCCTCCAGTGATTTTTCAAACATGTGGGTAAATTAGTGGCTTCAAGACTAAATTCTCATAAGTCCAACCTTCATAAGGAAATATCCTTATTACAAAACACCATTAATAAATGTGAAGCTACTAAGGCTCAAGTCTATTGCTTGCAAATTGTCAAGGAGAACATGCATATAATGGATCACCATGAAGCTAGAGGTGCTCACCTTCATGCTTGTCTTTCTTGGCTCCACATGGGTGACTAGGCTATTAAAGGATTTTTTTGTCTCCTTAAAGCAGAACACCCATTCCATAAAATCCCAACTATTCAAGTTGATGATAATATCTTTACCTCCAAGACTGAAATTCTATAAGATTTCTTTGAGTTCTACTCTTGAATTTTTTGAAAAGAAGATATTGATCCCACTGTAGTTAATACTAGCTTAGGAGTTATTACTCCTTTTAATCATTGCATCTTTAGTGATGCTTCTCTTCTTTCTTAATAGGATCTTGATAAATCTCTTCAACAACTCCATGATCACAAAGCCCCTAGTATGGATGGTCTTCCTATAGATTTTTTCAAGAAATTCTGGCCCACTCTTTAAGATACTATCTATAGTATGTATAAGGAAGCTTGTAGGAAAGGTTCCTTTGGCAAATTGATCAATGTTGAAATTATTAAGCTTCTACCTAAGTTAGGAGATCAAATGTGCATTAGCAACTAGTGCCTTATCACTCTTTTAAATGTTATCTACAAAATTTTTGCTAAAGCTATAGCTAATAAATTAAAACCTTTTCTTCCTCGTCTCATAAGCAAAGAGCAAACTGGTTTTGTTCAAGGTAGGAATATTTTAGACAATGTCATTACTACTATTGAGGGCTTGCATTGGGCTTCTTCCATTGATCAAAAAGCCATTCTTCTTAAGCTCGATTTTGCTAAAGCTTATGACATGCTTGATTGGTCCTTTGTAAGAAGTATAGTTAAGCATCATAACTTAGGTACTATTTTTGATAGACATATCAATTTGGTTTTTTCAAAGGCCTCTTTAGTTATTTGTATTAGAGGAACCTTCTCTAAGGTTATTAAGCTTTAAAAGTTAGTATGAAAAGGATGCCCTTTAGCTCCTTATCATTTTATCCTGGCTGCTAATGCTCATGGAACTGTTCTTAGATATCATAATGAATCTATGAGGCTAAGAGGTATCTCTCTTCCATAGAAGGACAAGATCTCATTTATAACTAGTTTGCGAATGACACTTTTCTCACTTTTCTTAAGGACCATAATAATTGTAACACTACCTTGAATTGCATTGACATCTATTATAGAGCCTCAGGATCTAAAATCAATTGGAACAAAACACAAGCTATTTGGTCTAGGTTCTCTTCAAGGCCTAGGATTTATCATTTTAATATCAAGTGGCTTTCTCCTACTGATGTTTTCACGCTTTTGGGTATCTTGATTACTTTATTCACTACTCTCACTACCTTATGGAATCATGTGGTGGAAAAAAGGAAACATAAATATTTGAAATGGACTTCTAAATGCTTATCTCTTGCAAGTAGATTTATCATAGTTAATCATATTTTAAGCTTCACTCACATGCACTACTCTTCCTTTATGGCTTCTTCCAAATCTTCCTTTTAGTGCATCAAAAAAATTCTTAGGAATTTTTTATGGGGGGATAAGGACAATCACATAGCTTTTCATCAAGTTGCTTGGGATATTTTCAGTTTAAGCAAGGAACATGGGGCTTAGGCCTCTCATCTATTGAGCACCAAAGTATTCTCTTGGCCTCCAAGTGGGTCACTCACTATATAGAAGGAGATGAAGCTTGGAAGATCCTTTTTAGGAATAATGTTTCTTGTCATGGTAATCATCATAGATGAAAAAACACTCATTGGAGTAATTGGATCATCAGCGGAGGTTCTCAAAAGATTATAGGTTCTTTCTTGTTCAGGAAAATTTGGTAGTGCTAGAGTCAACTTAAAGGCTTTTTGCAATGGAAACCTGCCCAAATAAGGTTGAACTCTTTGTTGATGCACTCCATCTAGTAGTCTCCTATTTTTAAAAAGAGTTTGGGTTGTCTTTATGAAAAATTCTCTTATAGAGCCAATTGTTTTTCCAATCACAATCTCCATCATGTTGCTCAATTATTTAATATTAGGAATGAATCTACTACCCTCTCTTGGCAACATGCCAAAGTAAAATGAAGGTTTCAAAGACAATATACTCTTATTTACTAGCACATTAAGCATGTTCTCTCCAACTTGGTGTTCCTTAGTTGCATAATGATACTCCTTGGTATGATGATTGGTTTTGGCCTAATGGTTTCCCTTTGCATTATTTATGCCTTTTTAAAGCCAAATCTTGGTTTCTTGTGCAAGAATTCCAACTCTTCACTTTAAATAGAAGATGGAGTATGCATCTTGAGGATCACCATTGGAAAGCTATCTTTCATCATGTTTGAACTTCCAAGGCCCAACCTAAGCACTGTTTCATTTTTTGGTCCTTAATTCATCAAGGTCTTCCCATTGGACATAGCTTCACTTCTTAGGAGTTGATTACCCTAAATGCACCATTTGTCAAGTTGATGACTCTTTTGTGCATGTCTTTTGGGATTGCTCATTCTCTCAACAAATTTGGAAGTGCTATCAATCTCTCCAAGTTTTTATTCCTAACCATTATGTTGATTTTCCTCTATGTATCTTCAAAGATGACTGTGTTAAGCGACACCTTCAAAAAGCCTAGAAAATCCTCTTATTTGAGATTATTTTTTATTTGCAAATGTCATCTAGATGCCTAGTATGAAAACACCAACTACATTGAATTTGACTATGGTATGAAATACTCTATTGCTAGTAATATTTAAGTTCAATGTCAAGAACTAGGCTTTACCAATAATATTACTTTTTCTTAAGTGGTATCTCTTTTGAATTACTTGTTTTGGTTTCTTTTTATAACTTTCATCCTAGGGGGTGTGAAAAGCTTTTGTCTTGTTACAAGTGACTAGGGGATCATCTAGCAACTTTGGGCTCTATTAAGACTTTGGTTTTAAAGTTTTTCTTCTCCAGTTTGCAGCTCACCTTAACAACACACCCCCCTCCCCCCTGTAATAATGATTTTAGAACATGCTTAAGAAATTATAAAAGAAAAGGTTTTGAATAGGTTGGAAAATAAAACTAAATTTTATTGTAAGATATTAGACTTAAGGTGCATGTTTAAGGATGATGAAGTGGAATATTTGAATTTCATGCATTATTAGGAACATGGATCCTACTACTATTAGTTCCAATAGGGAAGGCATAGAACAATTTGTTCAAGGGCATCTATAGCAACCATATCTTGCAATTATAATGTGATTCATGGGAGTTGTGGTTGTGATTGTGGGCATAGCCAAGGTTAAGAATGACCATGGATTATAGAAACTAGAAATCCAAAATTAATAAACGTGGAGGAGAGAAGATGATTTTAGAAATGAGAATCAAAATGATTGAAGAAAGTGTGATGTTCAAAAACATCAATGGTTGGAACATCGAGAGGTTGGAAGGCATACAACCTAATGCTGAATCCATGTGAGGGTTGTGCTAGAAAATGGAAATGAGGTGCCCTAAATGGTCTTGTCGATTAGACATGAACTTATGTGGTGTTAAAACAACCTTGTGCAAGAGCAGTTTATATTGCATTATGCACAGACACCGAGATTGGTAAAGCTAGAGCATAGCAGGGTGTCCCAGCTTGAGAATAATGATGTGAATGTGCAAATACGTATCAAATAGTAGAAAATTGCAAGACTTATGCTTAATATCAAAGAAAAATGCTTGGAAAAATGGAACAAAGCTTAAGAACAAAAAATGCACCACCCCCAAAAAGGGGAGCATAGCTATTGTAGGAAAAGAGGTGAGAATGGTACATAGTGTATAGGTAGGTAGAGTGGCAGTGTAGCAGTGTAGTCACAGTCTTTGAGACACCTAGGACGTGGAGCTAACAGCTGCCATGGGGACTGAACTTGCTAGATTAGCTATTGCTATGTTCTGCGGGTGCAATGGTGGATTGCGTTTTGGGAGGCATGAAGGTGCGAAGCTTAGGTGCTCAGGTGCAAGAATGCTAGGGATGCTCAAAAAGTTAAAATGCCCAATGCTCTTTTGATTTGCCCAAACCCTAAAGTGTTGAACACAAGGGTATTTATAGGGCTAGGGTTAGCGTGAGATGTAGATTAGGTGCCATGTGGCATGAGGGTAGATGGGGTTACACTAACATGCTACTCTCCCATGAGAGTAGCAAAGTGTTACACTCTAAAGAATAGAAACAGGTCCCCAAAGACTACTGAACTATGACTACACTACCTGGCTTACATGTGCTAGAGTTTGAAAGACCGCAATATACTTACAAACAATGCAAAAAACAATGCAACTTGGAGGCTACGCTCCAAGACTATGTCTTCCCCTCTTTCAAGTAGGGTCAAGCATAGGAAAAATTTTGGAGACCAATGGGGATGCAAATTGATGATCTTGGTTGCTGGAGGAATGTTGGAGTTGAGACGAAGTCCATTGTTGAGTTTTGGAGGCTTTTTGGAGGTTCTCAGAGGCTTTTCTCTAGTCTCAAGCTAGCCACACTCTAAAGCATAACAAAACACTTAGCGAACATTTGCAAAATTTTGATGTTTCACATTGGTTACATTGGCTATGTTGGGGAGAGTAGCAGGGACACTTAGCCAAATTTTGACAAAATTTGCAGTCTTCCTTCATGGTACATTGGCTATGCTCTAGGGCATAGCAGGAGAGGTAGCCTCAGGAATTAGAAAGTGTGCCAAATGTGTCTTTCATGTCAAGCTAGCTTGAAAAATTCTTGTTCAACACTTAGGCAAAGCTGGGTGTAATGACAGAAAATGTCAGTTGCTGGAAACACTGAGAGGTTTTTGGGTGCACAGCCTAACCTCGGATCCACGCGAGGGCCATGCTGGATAAAACGAAAATGGGGTGCCTTGAATGGTCTGGTCGATCAGACAGGGACTTAATCGGTGTACAATAACCCTTTTGCAAACAATAAAAGAAAATGTAATGTGCACAATAGTAGAAATGTGCTAAAGTGCGTAATAGGGCAATGAACATGATTTAATGCTTAACAATGGCAAATAAATGCTTTGATTAGCCAAAAAGAGAGTTTGAATAGAAAGATACACTGCCCTAAAAAAAAGGGTACAGGTATACAAAGTGTACAATAGGCATAGTAGGAGCGAAATCATAGCCTTGGTGGTGTCGGGATGTGAAATCTGGTGCTCACTATGATAAACTATGCCTCCTGGGTTGGTGGTCATAGTATACCATGTGATGTAGTTGTGCCTCTTTGTCGGTGTGGTGTGCTTTGGGTCTCGTTCACCCACGGAGCTAAGTGCCGAAATGCTAAAATGCCAAATGCCTTGCTGGTGAAGAAAATGGAAGCCTGCCTCTGTTCTCCTCCATTTTTTTTTGAAAAAAGAGGTCACAGAGCTATTTATAGGGCAAGGCTTAGCCCAAAAATGTGGATCAGGTGCCACATGGCAATGCAGTAGGTAACTACATGTAATCAGAACGTAACAACGCTTAACAACGTGTAACATCGCGTAACAGGGTGCTACACTACGTAGCGTAGTAAGGTGCTACGCTACGACATAGCAAGTTGATACGCTACGCTATGCTAAGTAGCATAGCAAGGTGCTACGGTACGTAGCATAGCAACACATAACAATGCATAACACTTAGCCATATTTGTAGTTGCGATGTCGAGACCTGAAATTTTGTGGTGTTTCAATGGCCCCTCTTTGTTGACATTTGGAGGAGTGGCCTAAAAGATGTCAACAAAGAATTACAAAACACCACAATAGATATATCACCAACGTCATTTTTCAGCACAAGATCAGATGTCATTTTACCATGCTCAAGAGTGTTATGGGAATAAGGTTATGCTAAGGGACAAGGGGTGTAGGCAATGTTGGGTAGATGAAATTTAAATGGTGGGAATGAAATGCAAACAATGGATCATGATGTAAGATGCAAATTTAGCATGGTTGATAGTGACCATGACATGAAATAGCTTGCCCCTGGAATGTTGAACTCTTGTTGGAGTGTTTATGAGAGCATCAAAGTTCATCCAAGGATGGGCTAATTGCGATGTTGCAGCATTGTTGATTTTTTTTTTGTGAGGTGAACCTTCTTTGGGTTCGACTTATTACTGAATGTTAGCTACAAGTTGGCCATCGAGAAGATGGGCTTTGTTTTAATGCATCACATTGCATCAATAGGATAGATGTTTCCTCCCAGGGATGATTCATGTTACATCCGCTTATGCCTTTACCATGCAATAGAGGCACCTCATAGGATTAATTATGTTACATCAACCATGAGTTCTATAGTTGATGTCAAGGGAATGCCATGTGTGTCACAATGCATATGCATCAGAGGAGTGTGAAATCATGAGTATGGGGAGTATGAGAGGATATTGGGATGACTGAAATGGATGTGCATAGGCTGTAATAGGGATGAGGGGGATGTGCACTCTTGAGTGGCTCAACTAATCCAGTCATGCATATCAAAGCAACATGAGAACTTGTTGTTGCGATGAGATGCATCTTTGCACAACCACCTCCAAGGCTTCATCCTACAAACATAACTCAGAGAGGACAAGAAAATCACAAAACATGAAATGCAAGTGCAAATGCCAGATGTGAAGATGCTACAAGTGCTGGATTCAAAGATGCTGTGAAAGTGTCAAATGCTATGCTAGTTGCAAGTGCTCAGGAAACCAGTGAAGGTGCCATGGCGATGATGCTATGAGTACTCCCAAGGCAATGGCAAGTGTTTAGTTCAGATTAGCTACATGCCAGTTTAAAGTCCTGGTAGACTGTGAACCTAGTTTAAGGTCCTAGTAGATCGTGATGTGCTAGTTTATAGTCCTAGCAGACTATTGGATGCTAGTTTAATGTCGTAGCAAATAGTGGATGTTGTGCCAGTTTAACGTCATGACCCAAGGATGAGCTATGCCAGTTTATAGTCATAGCGGACTGTCTGTGCTAGTTTATATTCATAGCAGATTGGTGCTTACCTTGCTTATGCAAGGTGTGATGTTGCATGTGTAGTCATGTTGTGTGCCTATGAGATCTTGCAAAAGTCAACTAGAAAGAAAACAAAATCAAGCGACACCTGTTGTAAACAGAGTTAAAATGTATGAATGAAAGAAAAGCAATGCAAAAAGTGATAGTTTTAGGCCGTTTTGGGCCATAGGCTAGTTTAAGGTCTTTTCGGGCCATGTGTTTTTGTAGTTTTATGTTTTCATATGTAATGTGTAAGCTAAATGGATGGATGCATAAAAAATTAAAACAAATATGTGAACAAAATGAAATGCCTGATCTAAGTAAGTAGGAAACATGTAAATGTGTAGGCTAGTGCGATGTAAATGAAAGTAAAAAATGCATGGGAAGTGGAGGCAAACATTTAGCACATTTTTGGCCAAGGGAAGGTCTTGGTCATGTAGTTGCTTCCTAACCAGGCATGGATTAGGGAGCATGCAAGGCTTAAGATCCTCTGGGAGGTTGTTGGCCTCAACCATTCATTCGGGTGTGTTAGCCTTAGGCGCTGCATTGGTTGTTATAGGTGTACCACAAAGAAACTCTTCTTCTAAAACTTGCGCCATGTCTATGTCGTGAATAGTTGAAGAGGAAAAATTATCACCATGGATGATAACTTGACCACCCTCATATGGAAGGTGGATTTCTTGGTGGATGGGAGAGGAGATGGCACGTAGTTAGGCTAGCCAAGGCCTACCTAGAATCATGTTGAAACCTGGCATCTCCTCTATGACGATGAAATCTGCGCTAGTGGGAAATCTCTCTCTTGCTACAAAGGCTAAGTTGATTGTACCCTTGACTGTGACACCTAATCCATTGAAGGATTTTAGACATGTGGTTTTGGTTGGCCTAATTTCATCTGCCAGCCCTAGCTTGTTGATGATAGATTGCAAGACTACGTTTGTTGCTACACCATCATCGATGTGCACTCTGCGGATGGTGCACTATCCAACATGAATGCTAATGGATAGTGGAGCTATAGTAATCTCCCCTTGTTCGGGGTTGACTTTGACTGCATTATTGTGGAATACTAAAGATGTTGCATTCGGTTCTTGTGGTGTAGGGGGCAGCATTGTTGCACGAATGGATGTCTCATTTGCAGGGATGTCCTCCGTAAAAGGAATGGAGGCTAACATTTGGGCCAAGACTTGGCAGTGGGTAGATGAGGTCATGACTAAGTCATACAAGCTCAATGTTGTGTTCTTTTATTTGAGTGTTTGTGTCATCTGGGTTAGTGCAGCTACAAAGTCCTTGTCATTAGCTGTTGTGTTGGCTTTGACTTCCTCCATGTGGCTTGAGAGACAGATCTCTCATGGAGGGGACTTAAGATTGATTTGCTTGGCCTACTTGGGGGTAGGGGCCCAGTGTTTGGTTGTTGCTTATTAGTTGTGGCTTTTGCTTCAGCCATGAGGGTTGCGAGGTGCTCGTTTGTCCTCTTGTGTTGCCATTTGGTGGGCTTACCTGGGTTGCTAGTGGAGTCAACCCTTAAAGGAGGAGGGATTGAGATGTTGCCCACTGTTGGGTTTCGGGTAGGTGAGGGGCCATCACGTTGTGGAACTCTTATGACAAATGGTGATTTAGGTAGAGTTGTTGTGTGGCCAACTTTTTGTGGCACCTTGATGATGAAAGGTTGCTTAGCGTCATGCTAGTTTAACATCGTAGTGGACAATTGCTATGGAACTTTAACCACAAAGGATGTTGTGGGTGCTTGAGGTGTCACTTTGATAACAAATGGAGGCCTCTTGCTTGTGGATATGGAGGGGACCTTTGCATTGCTAGGAGGCACAAGCATCACAAAAGGTTGTTGCATAGGTTTGGGCTTGCCACCTACACTAATGGAATTTATGACATAGGAGGCATCATCCATGTTAGATTGACTCACCGTGTTAGGCACTAGTTGGCCATGTTCTATCATTCTCTGCAGGTCATCCTGCAAAGCACGACAGTTGTTTGTACTATGACCAGCCAATTGGTGGTAATGATAGTATTGGTCTAGCTTGAAGTGTTGTGGAACTGGGGGCTCATTTGGCACTGCTAAAGCAGGGTTCCTTAGTAGTTCGCAGTACCTATCATGTCTTTGGCAGGGAATTGCTGATACATGTTTGTGTTGGATTTTCCTAGCTTTCAAGAGTTTCTCTAGTAGTTCAGAGGGTTGCATCGGCAGTGGTGTATACTTTGAGTGGTTCTTGCACTGAAAGTTGGGTCTTGGGGTAGCCACTATCAATGTAGGTAAGTTGGTGCCAGAATTGGTAGTTCTGTTAGTTGGGGCTTTGGGTTGCTTAGCTGTTGGGCCCCAATTGGTTGTTTTTGTGCTTGTGGCTACATGCTTGCAAGTTTGTTGATTTCTGTAGGCCACATAGGCTGGATCATTGCTAGCTTATGCTGCGTTCTCTATGCTTTTTGCTTGGGCAAAGGCTTGGCTAAGAGACTTTGGGGCTAGATAATACAGTTTGGACTTAATAAAGTCATTTACTACACCTTTAAAGATGGCTAGTAGATGCACTTCTACCAGGGGTTCATGCATTTCACTCAATGCAGCATTCCAACATTGGAGGAATTTTGGCATGGGCTCTAGAGGCCCCTGTTTAACTTGCATTAGCTGGTCAAGGGTTGCTTCAAGCTTTAGGTTGTACCTGAAGCATGTCACAAACTTGGTTATGAGATCCTCTAAAGAGGAGACTGAGGCCTTGGGTAGTGCACGATACCAGTCCAAGGCCTTGCTAGTGAGTGACATGGGGAACACACACATGATAGTATGTGGCCAAGCTTGAAGGAGTAGGCATTCAGATCAAAATGTGACCAAGTGTGCATTGGGGTCCCCTTCACCATTGTACTTGGTAAATTGAGGCAGTTGGACCCTAGTTGGGAGAGTTAGAAGTGGTACCGTAGGACTTATGAGATCATCTTGGTAGAAGTCCACCACCTTAATGGTGTTAGAAGAGGCAGCCTTAAGTCGGTTGATGTCCTCTGTCAAGCTTTGTATCAGCTGGAATGCCTGATCCAAGCTTTAGAATGTGCTAGCTGGTTGCATTGGCTAGGCTTGGGTTGGTTGCATAGCATAGGGCAAAATAGTTGGTTGTGGAGCTTGCCAGTTTAATGTCATAGCAGATGGTTGCTGCCAGTTTAACATCGTAGCAGACGATTGCTGATGTAATGATTGAGCAATGGGTGTGGTGATTGGAGTGGGCCACACATGGATGGATTGGACAGACACCACAGACATTGATGAGACAAGTGGAATATAGGATGCTTGAGTTGTTTAGGGCTAGGAGGTGGCCCCTGCATGAGCATAGTGCAACGTAAATTCATTAGTTAGGCTGTGCCCTGTTGGGGAGCATGTAGCGATCGCAAACATCAACGACTGGAAAACACCAAGAGGTCATTGGTTAGACAGTCTTAACCTCGGATCTGTGCAAGGGCTGTGCTGGATAAAACGGAAACGGGGTGCCCTAAACGGTCTAGTTGATTAGACATGGACTTAATCGGTGTCTCTAAACCTTTTGCAAACTTTTGATTTGAAAGTAATGCTTATAGTGAAAAAATAATAATTTTTAAATGCGAGGAGGTGAAAACGATGTAAAAATACAATGAAAAGCAGGAAAGTAATGTAAACTGAAGTTAAGAAAATGCACCGCTTCAAGATTATGGCTTTACTTTGTCGAAGTGGATATAATTGGTTGTACAAAACTGGGAAGCACAAAGATTCCAAAAGTAACCAGGACGTTCAAAAGCAAGCCAACAATGTGCTTGAATGTGGGTTCAAGAGCTGACAATGCAAAAGTGCTACAAGGCCAACTAAGTTACCTTGAAATAGATAGAGTTTGTTTTTTGCTAACCGCTAACAGGATTTGTTAACTACTCAAGTTTTGCCAACTTTGCCAACCAAGATTTGCCAACTACCGCTCAAGTTTTCTCTCAAAATGCCAAATGAATTTTTGCTAACATTTGCCAACCAAGATTTTCCAACTACTGCTTAAATTTTCTCACGAATGACAACTTGCCAACCCTTTGAGCATTGCTTGTCGGGGTATTTATAGGGCCAGGAGCATGCAAAAAATGTGGTTTGGATGCCATGTGTCCTGGACCCACAAGATGTTGACATGTCTATGTTTCATGGACATGCAAATCTAATTAACGAGCCTGCCATGCTGTAATTAAGCTATCAGAACATGGAGATGTGTGCCAACAATGCAGACAAAGAGTGAGGTGCATTGATGTAGTGTAGCTGCCTGCTACGCTGTGCTACACTTTGGGGTGTAGCATGTTAGTGTAGCGTAGCAACTTGCTATGCTATGCTACACTACGTAGCATAGCATAGCGTAGCCACCAATTTGAAGAAGAAGTTTGCTTTGGAGTCGACTACATGTGCTGGAAACCTTTGAAGTGTTCTGACTGGTTTCGTATGTTTGCTACGCTATGCTATGCTGTGTAGCGTAGCAGCTGGCCTTAACTGTGACAATGCTGACAATCTGCAAACTTTGTTCATTGCAAATGTGAAGCCCTTGAATTTGTTGATCCTGCATTTTGAGATGCCTTTTTCCATTCTTGCACAATTGCTACGTTGTGCTATGGTATGTAGCATAGCATAGTGTAGCAGCCCAACATAGCCTGCTTTTTGTTAAATTCGCCACTTTCTAGTAGAAGGAGCCTTGCTAAAGGACTTGAAGTTGAGCAGAGCAATTGGTTTTAAAGGCCGGAGGTGTTTATCGAGTGCAATTGGAATCACTAAGTAAGTTGGGCCTTTCTGTCTTACTTCTGCTATGCTGCGTAGTGCAACATAGCATAGCACTTCGTCCCGCAACTGTCTTCTAAGGCTTGCTACGCTACCTAGCGTAACATAGCGTAGCAAACTTCTTGACTAGAAAACTTGCTGAATTGTTTTGCGTAGCCTAAGCACCGTTGACAACCCCATGCATCGCTTTTGAGTAGACTGTCAACTGGATGAACTACCCGGGTGGGGAGGCTGGAGAGTCCATTGGGCCTATCAACACTGGAGGTAGAAAATTTACCGAACTGGACAGTCTAAAATTAGAGCATCCATTTCTTGCTGAAGTGACATGACGCTGCTTGAATTCCAAGGACCTAGTGAAGCAAGAATGCCTTGAAAATTTTGGGTGTTTCAGAGCATAGCAGGACACTTAGAAAAATTTTTATGCAACTACTAACACTTAGAAAATTTTTCAAAACAAGCCAAAATGCATGCTATGTTGGGGAGTGTAGCACCAACACTTAGAAAAAATTTGCCAAGTTTTAACACTTAGACAAATTTGCAATTGAATTGTTGAAGCTTGAAATTGTTGTTGTTTCATTGGCCCCTCTTTGTTGACATTTGGAGGAGTGGCCTAAGAGATGTTGACAAAGAATATGAAACACCATGATGAACACAACACCGACAATTCTTATTAGTGCCCGATTGGATAACACTTCACTATGCTTGAGAGTGCTAAGGAAATAAAGCAGGGCAAGGAATAGGTTAGGAAAATGGATCAAGGGATAAGAAGTGGGAAGGATGCTCATTGTGTGTGTGGTTGTAGGATGCAGCATTGTGATGGCTTATTACCAAAGCATGATCCCTCGTCAGAGTGCTTGTGAGGAAGTTAGCATGCAGATATGACCTACCCCTAGGATTTTGACCTCTCGTTGGAGTGAGATGGTCGATCTAGGGTTGGACCAATTGTGGAATGGAAACTTTGCTATTTTTACTTGGGCACTTTTTTTGTCCCATTTTTCTTTTTCCTTTTGATTTTGTTTTTCTTTTGTCTCTTTCTTTTCTTTTTGATTTTGATTTCTTGCTTCTTTTTCATTTGCTCCTTTTTTTTTAAAAAATATTTTGTTTCCGAGTGGACTACATGTCGCTTAACAAAATTTGCTTAGAAGTAACCACATTACATTTGTAGGATAGGTATTTCCTCCCTAGGATGAGTTGAATTACATTTTCTTGGGGCTTTGACTAACCCACAAAGGCTCCCCATGGGACGAGTTACATTACATCCATCATGGGTTCTACGGTTGATCGAAAGAAGGGTGCCATGTGCATCAGAGAAGCTTGTAGGGAGTGCAAGAAAATGTACAGCAAAGGGGTAAATGCAAATAGGCTATAACAAGATAATAGGGATGTGCACTCTTGAGTAGCATGACAAGTCAAAGAAAACACATCGGAGCAGTGTGGTAACTTGCCACCATAATGAAACATAGCCTTGAGCAACATCAATGGAGGCTTCATCTTGTAAATGAAACACAAAGAAAATAAGAAAAACAACCACACCATGTGAGATGAAGGAAAAGTCTTATTTGCAAGGGCACTACAAGGGCCACAAGTGTTGTGTTAGTTGCAAGTGCATGTAGTATCCAAAGCAGGAAGGCCAATGTGGGCGTTGGTGGTGGTAGGCTGCAAAGCCTTTAGTAGCTACACTAGAAGTGAGCACCCAAGTGGCTTGAGGTGTTGGCGATGTAGGTGCTTAGGAGTCCTCACTAAGGATTAGAGCTAAGAAATCTAATAAATTGGCAAGGGCTAAGTTTTTGGATGCTCTTCCTAGTCTAGGCAATGGTGAGGACCAGAGGATGGTAGTGTTGTGGCTGGGTCACAGTACGTTTGATTCTTTGACAAGTGATGTTGATGATGAGAGCTCCAACCAAGATGATTGGCGATGATGGCAGTAGCTCCAGAAGGTCAGCAAGATGCCTGAAGCATCTTTGGAAGATCAACAAGATGTTGAGGATAGTGTTGGCGACCGTTTGGGACGCGACCGCCAACGAGTGTCCTCGAACAAGATTTAGGTGCCTGCTAGTCTCTGGAAACACCAAGGCCCAGATACCTCCAAATAAACTTAGTAGTTAATGTGAGTATGTGTGTGTGCTATTTGATTTTCTTCTAGGAATGAGGTTTTTGTCCCATTACACCTTATGTTAAATGGGAATTTTCCTCAAAAAGATTTCTATCCAGTTGTAAAACCCAATAAAAATTTCAGTATGTTCCAGTTTAAAATGAGGTTATTTAAACTCTTTTTGGGGGCAAAGATGTTGGCACATTTCAAGCCATTACATGGAGCAGGAGTTTCAGTCTATTTAAATAGAAGGAAAAAGAATAAAAATAAAATGAAATAGGTGTAAAAATTCGGATGAGTTTTACGGTGATAAAAAACATATTTTATTTTAAACCTTACATTGGGTAAAGAATGTGATATTTCGGCATATTACATTCAACCAAACTCAGACTGGTTCAGTAGCGGTGGCGGACACAAGATTTACATGGCCTGACCATACAAACATATCGATGAGAAACATTAACCAAGAATGGTGTTGGTCCTACTTTTACAGATTCACATTAAAGCCAATGAACAGAGAAAATTGGATTCTATGGTAAGAAGAAACAGTGTACTGTACTGAATTCTTTCAGAGATAGGGGCACATGTTGTGATGTCCAGGCATTGGAAAATCATTTTTGAAGCTAGAAAATGGTACACTTACTCTCAAGAGAAACGCGGTGGTTCGTATCAATATAGCAACCAAAATAAGTGATGCTTGCTGATAAAATTTTGCCAAGAACCAC
>MNCI01037638.1:7306-28696 GCA_015680685.1 Gnetum montanum
GGCCAACTCTAGATGGATGTTGCTCTTTTTCAATGGAGGCAGGTTCTAGGTCTTATACATTTCTTGAGAAATCAAGTTGACACTGAAACCTGAATCCAAAAGAGCCTTGCATGGTGCATTTCTAGCAATTTTTAAGTATATTAGAGGACTCCAAAGATCAAATAATTTCTTGGGAAGGTGGCTAGCTTTGATCCAATCGGTGATGATGTGTGTTAGCGTGACCATATGCATTGAGTGTGGTGATTGGGTTGAATGGGGCTCCAAATTTTTAATTGATACTAAGGTGTCTAAGGAATTAGCTGCTTATGATTGCAAGGGCTTGGTTGGACTGCTGGTTCTGAAGAAAGGTATTTTCTTCATGTGGTTGTTGGAACCAAAAGTAGGTTGAGATTTAATAGCCCTCATGGTATTACGTTGTTGTACTTAGGTAGGGATTTCACCTTGCATAGGAGCAGGTGGTAGTGGAGGTATTGGTGGAAGAGATGTGATCGAATGAGATGGATGATATGCTTGTAGAATATCACCTCTAGAAGAGGGAGTTCCATAATACTCATGGGCTTGGTAGTGAGGTTGAGGAGTGACATGACTAGTAGAGTCACATGGGGAGATTGGTTTCTGCACGTAATATCCATACGGGTTAAGTTATTGGTAAGGATACTATTGCCTTGGTGGTGGCATTCCCCATGATTGTGGGTGCTACCACTGTTGATATTGCTCAATTGATTATGACGGAGTTCCATTGGGATAATATGTTAAAGGTTGGTAGAACTACCTTAGGTTACCTTGAGGATAAGGTAACCTTCGGGGTGTTTGCCTTTTTTTTTAATCATGGGGTGAGTGCATACGCCCTAGACTCTTGCAGTTGTGAGATTACAAGGTAACATCCCTTAGGATGGTCATATTGACATATCTCACATACACTATCATTATATATTTCTGAATCCACAACCTCTTCAATGATGGAAATGTTTCCCTTCGTGCATGTTTAGCCTCTTTCTTTTTTCTTTTCTCACTACCTTGCTCTCTAGAGTTCTCTACTATTTTAAGAATAGTTTGAAATCTATTGTCTAGGGAATCCCACATTTGGTCTACCTTTGCTGAAACTTCTGATGTCATCTTTTGGATAGGCAAATTTTTCTTATTCACCATCTCTTTGAGCAGTGACTCTTCTTCATCCTTGCAAAATCTTACTTCCCTCTTCCAAAGGGAAGGTTCTTAGTTATACTCTTCTACACTTTTTGTCTTCTGTAGCTCACCTTCTTCCTTAGCAACTTGGTCCAATAGTCTTTGAATTTGATGGGACCTAAGATCAGATAGTCTCCCTTGGGCATAAGTCCCAAGGGTTCTTCTCGTTTCATGCCTAAACCCATCCATGAGATGGTGCAGTTGATCCCTTTGTGAATAACCATGGCCAGGACAACGATGTAATAGTGCATAGTATTGGCACATGGCAGCATCCAAGGGTTCATATCCTCCTTGTTTCCAACCTTGTATTTTCTTTCACAAGTTAGACACTCGAGAGTACGTTTGGTACTTGTCATTAAATAGTTCTAACATAGTACTCCATCTACAAATGGATTCCAGTTCTAAAGACCGATACTAGCTTTCCACTTTTTTAACTAATATCTGTGGGAACAACTTAATTTTTTTCCATTCATTCTCTATGTTCTATAAGGCACACGCATCATGAAATTATTGTAAATGATTTTGAGGATCAACGTTATATCCCCCTTAAAATCGTGGGATGTTGTTCATATCTAATCTCTTGATCCTACTATCTTTGTGATGCCTTGTTGAAATTCTAATAGCCTTAATTATTTCCAACATACTTTGAGTAGCAAGGAGGGGTTCATCATGATCGTCTTGTCCATGGCGTCTATGATTCCTACGTTGTTTCCTACTCTCCCTTCCTCTATGTCGTGACTCTCTAGAGTGCCCTCATCCCCTTTCTTGGCTATTTCGTCTATAACTTCCACTTTGCCTACCTTTATTCCAATGGTCTTTTTCTTTATGACCGCATATGAATATTGAAAGAGAGGGTGAAGGAGATGATGAAGGTTAAGAAGAAAGAGAACCATCATGATGATGATGTTTTCTACCTTCTCTTCTATGGTCTCGGCCCCAATCGCAATTATGATTAGAATGTCCACATTTATCATGAGTTTGTATCCCTTTTTCAAACCCTTTGTTCTTGTGGGTATTAGATCCTAGGTTATGAATAGTGGAATGAAGGTTTTGATACACAACCCCTTGGCCAAAGTCAAGGGGAGGAAAATCATTGTGTGGGGGACTACCTAAGGTAGGTTCACCACCCTTATTTTCGCTTAAGACATGTGGGACATCCTAGGACCACTTACCCTTCAAAGACTTATGATTTCTCTCCTATTGTAAGTCCCTTTGACAATGTACCTCTATGGGACAATATTCTCTCGGTCTTGCACAATGTATTTTGCATGTAAGTGTGCCATGCTAATTCGTGTGAGAGCATGAAGAAGCACACTCGGGACTAAACAATCAGGAGGTAACACTATGTTACCTTTTAAGTCTCACCAACATAGTTGTTCATCTTGATGGAAGATAAAGGTGAAGTCTAGTATATACTCATTGGGATGAATATATACCACTCAAATTTGTTGAGGGATTGGTGGATCAACATCATGTGTATTACGCCACCAATTGTTTCCTGTTTCAGACCTAGGTGGTGAGGCACTTTCGTACGAAGAAGGACACATACTTGTTTGTTCAGTGTGCAATGTATTCTTGTTTATTATTTTCTCAACCAATCCTAAGGGTTTGTTCTAATGATGTGAATGATTTCCTAAGTTCTAATTAGCACACAAACAACTAAGTCCTTAGCAACGGTGCTAATGATGTGCGGCAAGGTTCCCCTACGCTCAACCATACGAATATGAGTGTTTCACACACGATCTAGTCGAATTCCAAGGACTAAGTGCTTATGTGACCTTGTGGAACAAGGACGGATTGGTTGATCATTGTCTTCCCAAGCTTACCTTTATGTCATGATTGTATGGTTAAAGAAGCTTGAGGCATATGATTTTTATAGCTTTTATGTTTTTATGTCCGGTGCTAGTAGGAAAGGAGAGAGGTAACTAAGTGACTAATTTAACTTAACTACTCATTAATTAGGTTCTAACTAATCCTAACACCAGCATCTATTCCCACTTGCCATACATATCTTGAACCAATGCAACACTGTTGGGATTACCAAACGCTAATCATTACTGGGTTACCAAGAATTACACATATGCTCAAAGTGGTCATGCTTGTGTAATTTAATGATTTGCTTAATTGATTAAAATGAATTACTTTGATAATAACAGAAATGTAAAGTGCATAAAATAAAATAAATTCATACAACAATAAAATAAAAGAAGTGCGTAAGAAAACAAATCTCAAGTGCTACAAGGATGAATCAAAGAGCTCGACTTTATTGCTATACACAAGGTGTGCTTAGGTAAAAAATTCTCAAATAAAGATTTATCCACACTTAGACCTCCTACTACTGGCACTTGTAAAATACTCTAACCTTCAAATAGACTACAAGAGATTCACTACTTGATTGCTAAAAGACTTCCTTCCAATTGTGTGCCTAGGCATTGTATTTATAGACTTGGGAGCAACTACTCTAATAATTAGAGTAACCACTCTAATAATTAGAATAACTGCAAGAGTAACTGCTAAAGCAACCACTCTAATAATTAGAATAACTACTAAAGTAACTGCTAGAGTAACCACTTTAATAATTAGAATAACTACTAGAGTAACCGCTAGAGTAACCACTCTCATCAGCTCCTGAGACATCATATCAATGATGACATAGCTTAAGCTATGATATTATTGATATGATATCGTATTGGCCCAAAAATTGATTTTATCATACCCCAATGACTAACTAGAAACTAGTCCTCTAGTTAAAACAAAATGAGGATTGAGTTCTTTATAACATTGATAGGTAGCCTTTAACTTAACTATATACATAACTCTAAATGCTACATTGGTGTTTTACAAAAATCTAACATAGTTAACAACTAACAAAAAAAACAAAAAAAAAACTAAAGTAGCACAATGTAGCCTTAATTTCTTGATGGTGGAGGCTCCTCCATCAACTTCTTCCCCTTGTCATGAGGCTTCTGAAATTGGTATTTATTTAAGAGTACCTGAAGCTTCTCCTCTTTCATCCTAGGATCATGTACAATCCATGCTAATTATGTAATTTTTGATGGAGTTGGTATATCCCACAAGCATGGGATATACAAAATAAATGTTTTTTTAAAAGGGAACATTTTGTTTGCTTTTACATACCACACTGCAAACTACTATTGTTCTTCCTCAAAATCCTTGGCCACCTTTCTCAATTCTTAATAATCTAAAATTTGGTATGCTAGGTTTGTTGCTACATCCTTCTATCCTTGGTAGCTAGCTTTTACAATCTCAATTTCTAAGTTTTTCACATGTAATTTTTGCAACGCATATTTTCTATCAGCAATCTCTTTCTTATACATGACATACATAGCTACTACCTACTACTCAAGTTCATTCCTAGCTACATACGTAGAGGTCCTACTAAGTTGCTTGGATGGAAATAGATGGTAGGTCTCAATCTTGAAATATATTTTCTCCTCAATAGTCATTTCACTATAGTCTTTATCTTCTTTACCATAGGCTCTCTGTAGCCAAAACTTCTTAACATCAGTGTCGAACCTTGTAAAAATATGTACAACATTAGCATCGACATTTGGAATATTCAAGGCCTTAGCAAATGCCTCAATAGAGTATGGAATAGAGACTCCTTTGATATTTACTATTGCATTATCTTGCATATTCCTCCAAAATTGATAGCCCTCTCCTAATTACCATCTTACATTATTGGAAAAGGTTGGCCATAAGGGAGATGCCTAGAGCTATGTTCAAACAACTTCTAGAACAAACATCATGAATGGGCCAAAATTTAGTTCCATGATGATTGTGAACATTATAGGCTTTTCCTTGATGGCCTATAGGCAATCTAAAAATAACATGAGATGTTGTCCTTGTTCGAGTGTTGGTGGTGGCTTTGCCTCTGCTTATGCTCAGTGTTTGATAGTAGGGATTTGTTTCATAAATATTAAATGATTAAGCCTCCTACTCTACATGCTCAACCTATGGAATTTGTTATTTCACTTGGTCTCTTCCACTACCTCTTAATCTTTTGCTATCATGTTGAAAGGTCCTTCAACTACTGGTCTCTTCAGGACCATTTACAATCATCAAGAATTTAAGGTTACCAAAGTGTTTTAAATTGGTTCTTAATGGTTCATAATTCTTCTCATATTTTTAGTTTGATCAAGTTCTTAGATTTTCTATAAGTTATGATCTTTATTATGATTGCAGAGCTAGAAATATTTCAAAAAGAAGCTCCTAAGTATTATATCTTTAATTATTATGACCTTCCATAGTTATCATTTCCTCATTCATTATACCCTTAAATGGTTGGTATGGTTAGTTAGGAGAATTAATTAAGTTCTTTGGCTCAAATTTTGTTGATTAGTTCTTGTTATGTCCTTATAATTACCCTTTATATTTTCTTCTAAAAGTTAGAAAGTTTTGGCTCAATTATCTGAATGTATGTGCAATTTAAGCACTCTAAGATCAATAGGGTTCAAGAATTTCACAAATTAGAGTTATGATGATGAAGTTATAATGCCAGGAACTTTGCTTGCAAGAGCTCAAAAAAACTATAAAACTCCTCTTTCTTTGAAGTGGCATAACGAAAAATGTTCTAACTCCCATGTGTATATACACTACATTTATGGGTGTGACATCATTGATATGATATTGTAGGTTCAACAACGTAACTATGACATTACTCTTAAATTTTTTTAAATTTTTGATAATTTTTTATGAAAAAAGGAAATTAATTGGATGATTTGGAAAACATAGATACTATCTAAAGGATTATGGATCATAGATGATGCTTGAAATTCAAAAATTTGATGTTCAAAAGTTATAAGGAAGGAATCTCAAGCAACTAAAGTTTCTTGGGTGTATATGAGATGGATTGAAGATTCTTAGTACATGGATGGATTATAAAATTTTGTGGAAAGTATTCTTTGAGTACTAAATATTTTAAGAGGTAGAAGATGATTTGGAATTGCTCATCAAGTATGTGGTACAAGAGTTATACAAGTGGGTCCTCACCAAAGCAGGCTTCAACCCCTAATGCCCTTGTATAACCATGCTTAAAAGTGTTTGTAGGCACTTAAGGAGTTGAATGTAAGACATAATTATCTAGGAAAACACACATGTTAATTTTTCCAGGTTGGGAAAATAACACTATATTATACAAAACAATGAAGTTATGCATAAATATACCAGTGAGATGAAATGGGATGTAGAAGTGATTACAGAAATCAAGATGTAAAATGTCTTACCATAGGCATAATGAATCCTTATGTGTGATATGTGATTAAAATAATCATTAGGCTTTCCATTCGAGATTCAAACCAAGTCCAAAACACTATCCAGTGATATCACATTATTTCATCCCTAGGACTAACAACCGCAAGACTACCACTTTTACAAGGAGTATTACCACTTGGCAATGTAGTTCAAGGAAGGGGTTTATTAATAGCACACATTTTATTTTTTAGATTTCTAAGAAGCCTTCTACCTTCAAGCATGGGTAACATGTCTTTCAAGTGGAACCCCAAGAAATTTCATTCTATGCTTTGATTTTATTTCTACTGTATCATCCTCACTAGAGGACTACCTTCGAGCATGGGTAACATGTATTTCTAATGACATGGTAAGGCAGAACTTATTGTACTCTTACTTCCATTTTTCATTGGAACTTAAGAAAATACTACATATTTATCAGCAAGATAAAACTCACAATAGTAGTCCTAGAGAATCCACAAGTTCCCTTGATGTCACACCTTTTTCATTCCCACTTGGTTCTTCACTTTTCTATTCAAGCATAATGATCACAAGTTTATTGTTAGTTTTATTATGAAAATAATATCATTATGGCCATGGTAAGAACCTCTTATTATTGGAACTAAGTGGATGGATGATGTGGTCTCACTATACATGTAATCAATCCTTCATGATTTGATAATATAGAGCTATCTTTACCTTATTGGGACTACATATTGCTTTATTCCTTGCACTTTGTTGGAAAAATCAACCAAAATATGTACAAGGAAAACAATGAAAAATCATAGAAATATAGAAATATAGAAATAGAATTTGAAAAATATTAAAGAATATTAAATGATTAAGAAATGGAAAATTATAAAAGAATGCAAAAGTATTAAAGAATGTGAAAACATACTAAGAAAAGGAAAAATTTCAATTTGGTGCATAAGGATCATATAGGGCACCCCTCCAACTATCATTGGAAACTATTAACCAAAAGAT
The DNA here is from genome assembly GCA_015680685.1 of Gnetum montanum. NCBI lineage: Eukaryota > Viridiplantae > Streptophyta > Gnetopsida > Gnetales > Gnetaceae > Gnetum > Gnetum montanum. Next base: position 14,726 of record MNCI01037638.1, read on the forward strand.
TGAATGAGTATAAGATGATTTAGTGAGCTACATGGAGTTCACAAAGGAATCAATATACTCATGATATGGTTTGACCTACTAAATATTGACTAAAACCAATTTGTGTGGGAAATTTTGCTAGTAAATTTTTATAGCCCCTAAAGGATATGTGGCATGGACAATGTAAGGTCCTTCCCATAAGTTTTGGAACTTAGCCTCTTGTGGCACATGACTGGGATTATAATATAAGACCTTATCACTTTGTTTGATTGATGTTTGTCTTATATGTACATCATGCTTATGTTTGGAGTACTTTTTGTGTATTTCATTTCTCATTAGGGTTCCAAGTCTATTTTCCTGTAAAAGGTTGAGGTTCATAAGATGTTCTTTTTATGCTAGGTTTAAGTCTAGGTTAATTTGGCTAGCAGTAGCTAATTTTTGTAGCTCTACTTGGATTGGAAGTGTAGGAAATTTTTTGTAGACTAGCTCATAGGGTGAATATCCTATGGGAAGTTTCCACCTAGTCCTATAGGCCTATAGAGCATCATTCAGTTTAGTACTCCAATATTTCCTAAATCAACTAATAGTTCTAGTTAGTATTCATGTAATCACTTAGTTAGTCAATTTGTCTTGACCATTTTCTTGGGGATGATATGGTGTAGTCAACTTATGGTTCACCCCAAGTTTTTACATAAGCCTTTTAAATGTAGCACCTATGAAGTGTGTTCCCTTATTTGAGATGAGCATTCATGGCATTCCAAATCTGTTTACCATGTGCTATTGAAATAACCTAGTAGATGTTTTTGCTATGGAATCTTTAACTGCACCTACTTTTGCCCATTTGGTGTAATAACCAACTATCACAATAATGCATGCTTGTCCATTTGACATCAATGCAATGGGTTGCATGAAATTAATTTTCCATATATCAAAGGATTCTAATGGTTGTATCCATTGTTGTGATCCTTCATTTCCATTTATCATTCCTCTATCATGTTGACATCTCTCACAAGAATAGGTATAATTATGTGCATCCTAGAATAGGGTTGGCTAGAAGTAGCCTGCCATCATTAGATTGAGTGCTATTTTGCATTTTGTGTACTAATCACCACATATTGGTGCTCTTCTAGAACGCACCATCTCACTAGTCCATCAACATAAATATTTTAGAGATTTCCATTTATTTCTATGTACCTATTCACTTTATGGAGAAACTACTCTTTCTACTTCCTATTCCACTCAACAAGGAGCTCTTGTGTAAGAAGATATGTTAGATAATCAATTGTCCATGATCTCTCCATCGAGTTAACAACCATTATCATTTTCATGAATAGGTTCTCATCAGGGAATTATTCTAATAATGGTTCTTCTTATTCTGGTAATTCCCATATTAGCCTTAACAACTCTATGATGTTCTTTATTCCCTTCTTGTCAATTATGGTATCTAAAATTCTTGTAAAATTATAGCCATCTGATTACCCTAGGGCTCACTACTGGTTCAAAAATTTGATTGTACTAAGATTCATGTGAACATAGATAGAATATCTGATCATGTAATGTCTAAATTTTTGTAGTGCATGCACAATGACCATAAGCTTCTTTTCAGTAATGGTGTAATTAAATTGTGCTCTGATGATGCTTCTACTAGTATAGTTAATGTAATATGGCCTGTTTTGATCATCAAGCTATGTTTACACAGCAGCCAACGCATAATTGGAAGCATATGTCATTATGTGAAAGGGCTTGGACCAATCCAAGGCTTGAAGGATTGGCGTTTTTATGAACTTTTGTTTCAATGTATCGAATGCCTTTTCACATTACTCTATCCACTAGATTGATGCATCATTTTTGGTCAATTCTACTAATAGTTTTGCTATGTTGGAAAAATTTTCTATGAACCTTTGATAATACCCTATGTGGCCTAAGAATGATATGAATTCCTTAATTATTTGTGGCCTATAGGTGATGTTCTAATTGACTCTCATATTTTTTAGATCAACTTCTATTCCCTTCTATGATACTTTGTGTCCCAAAATGATCCCATCTTGGACCATTAAATGGCTTTTTTCCCAATTGAGCTTTAAACTGATTTTCATGCATCTTTTTAATACTTACTTTAAATGGTCCAACACTTACTTCAAATTCTAACTTGTAAGTCAATAAATCATCCATAAATATCTCTATGTTATTGCCTATATATTTTTGGAAGATACTTAGTACTAATCTCTAAAAGATAACAGGTGCATTGCATAGACCAAAAGACATTTGCTTGCAAGTGAACATCCCCCATGAACTACTAAACTTAGTCTTTTCTTGCTCTTTTGGTGCAATGAAAGTATGGTTATATTTGATATATCCATCAAGAAAGCTATAGTACTGATGTCTTGCTATGGTATCTAGGACTTGGTTAACAAATAGTAGAGGGAAATGATCTTTGAATGTTGTATAGTTTAACAACTAGAAATCAATGCGTACTTTCCACTTGTCACCCTTCTTAAGATCCCCTACTTAAGATCCAAAGATGGCCAAGCAAAAGCTTTAAGAGAATTTGTTAAAACATGTATCAATCTCTATTCTTAATTAATAGTTAATCCTAAACTAATAATCAAGGATTTATTACTCTTAGCATAAATATATTTCAAGTGAGAAAGAAGATTCCTTAAATCTAAAGTTACCTCCTCACCACTTGCAATAGAAGAATAATTTGCCAGTTGAAACAAATCCTCAACATCCAAAGCATCTTCTACCTAAGTATATATAAGCTATCTTCAATCATCCATAGTTACCTCTTTGTATTCTTCCAATGTTAATATCATATATGCCTCAACCTAATCACATAACTCTAAAGAAACCATGCTTCCTATGATTTTGTTAACCATATTAAGCTTATCAAATTGAAATTAGTTATCAAGGTTATATAAATTGACTAAAAAATTCATATTTGCAAATGTTAAAGTCATCAATCCATTTTTTGCATAAATAACCACATTCATTGTTACTAACATAGGCCTATCTAAAATTAAAGGATAAACATTATTCAATGAAGATGCATAATAATATAATACAATGAAATCAGAAGGATACAAAGCTTTATCTACCTTAACCAATATATCCTCAACAATTTTCCTTTAGATAAATATTAGACCCATCAGCAAAAGAAAATGTAATATTGGTAGGTCTAATATGATCATAACCTAATGACTGATAAATATTAAATAACATAATATTTGCACTTGCCCCTAGATCCACTAACGCATGATGAAATTTCCTATTACAAATCATGCAAGAAATCATAGGACTACCAAGATCTATCACATTTTTGGGCATCTTAGCCTTTAAATTATTTGTAACATTTTCAACAAGGCTAACGTGCTTGGGTATTTTAATTTTCTTTTTTCATAAAACAAAGTTTCTTAATATATTTAGCATAGTGAGGGGTATCTTCAATAGCTCTTAAAAAAGGAACATATAGGTTGACATATCTAAAAATGTTTTCATGTTGCTTATCATTAATGTCATTTGATTCTAATCTATGAGGAAAATGTGCATGAAGAGAAGAAGAACTAATGAATTCATTTCAAGGAATATTTGGATCAAGAACTTCCTTCATAGGAAGTTCTTTTGCAAAGATTCTTTCAAATTCATCCTCTAATTCTTTGTTCTCAATAGACTACAGAAAAGGAGTTTGAAGATTAGAAACTCTTCTACATCTCATCACTACATTACATTGGTTGCTATTGGTTGATAAAACTATATATAATTCTTGTCTTCCTTGATACCTAGGACTTCTTTCTGTTTGTGTTGGTAATGTGTCCTTAGGTTGTAAGGCTTCAATAAGCTTAATTATATGATCATTTTGTTGCTGTAAAGTGTGTTGTAAGTTTTCATTTTGTTGCAGCATTTGTTGTTCAAACTCATAGTTTTGATTGTTTCTCCAAGAATGATTGAAATTGTTAGTATAATTCAGATAATTGGACCAAAATTGAGGATGTGACTAGTAATTTTGGGTTTGTTTGGGATTCCATCCCCTACCTTATAAAGTTGAACTTTTCCCCTATCTACCTTGGCTTCCTAAAACATTAGCTTGTTTTTTAATAAGGGATAAAATGGAACAATCATGAGGAATGTGATTAATCTCCTCATAAATTACACAAGCATAGTGTTGTAAATTCTCTCATCTGTACGAACTAATGATGCTTATTGTGAGCATTGAAAAGACTGGCCTTGCACACTAGCATTAGATGATATATTATTATTCATCTATTTAATTGATTTTTCCAACGCTATCATCACTGTATGTTCTAACATATTGGCCCTTTTATTCATAGGCCAACTTTTGCTGTAATTCACTATATGATCTAATGCATCAAACACTGCTTTCAATTTCATTTGCATAATCATACCACCATAAGCAAAATCAATACTCTATCATGTAATAAGTGTTAAACCATCAAGAAAAAATTCTTGATGATTGATATTCCAAAAAATATCATTAGGGTTCCTTACCCCAATATCTTTAAAATGCTCTCAGGCCTATTCGCAAGTTTTATTTTCTTTTTATTGAAAGCTTGAAAGTTGTTTTCTATATTAATGGATTTTTAAAAAAGATGAGAATCAATTCAAAAAATCATCCTTAAACATTCCTAAGACTGAATAGAATATTGTTTTAATGATCTATACCACGATAATGCATGATCTTTAAATGTAAGAGGAAAGACACTTATTTTAGTACATTCTATAACATTATAACCACATGTGACTATCAATGCTTCAAATGCTTATATATAATGATATGGACCTTCATCATCTATACATAGAATTAAGGAAATGCTAATAAATTTTTAATCTCATTATCTTGTTCAGAAGGCAACAAAAGAAGGGAGAGAAAAGTTGTTGCTTTCCTCCTCATTAAATATTTTAATGAAAGTTCATTAGGCATTCCCTAATAAGGAACTCAATTCTGAAATTGTAAAAACTATTAATTACCTAGGGATACTAAATGATGAGGTAATGGGTGTGGTATTTGGTGCAATCCTTGATGAAATTTATGGCTAAGGCATAAATTACGTTTGAGAAGTATACATATTAAATATTGGCTATGTTGCGATCAAAAACGTTAGTGGCTGGAACACCGAGAGGTCACCGGGTAAAATAGTTTAACCCTGAATCCGTGCGAGGGCTATGCTAGAGAAAACGGATTCAGGGTGCCTTGGATGCTCAGGTCGATCAAACAGGAACTTAATAGATGTGACTTAACCTTTTGCATACGTTTACTTCAGAAACAATGCTTGTAATGTAATATGATGATTATAAAGTGCAACGGGATGAAAATGATGCAAAATACAATGATAATAAATAGAAATGTAATGAAAACTAGAGTGAGAGAATGCACTGCCTCAAGATCACGACTTTACTTTGTTGAGATGGACACAATCGATTATGCAACATTGGGAGGCACAGAAATCTCAAAGATAACCAGAATTCTCAAAACGTGCCAACTATGCTCTTGAGTGCGAATTGAAAAGCCAACTACACCAAAAATTGATTTGGAAAGCCAACTATGCAAAAAGCCAATCAACAAGCCAACAACTCTTGTTAATGCAGAAATGCCAACTCTTTGGATGAAAAATGCCAACTAGAAAAGCCAACCCTTTGAGCATTGTTTTCCGGGCTATTTATAGGGCCAAGAGTAGGAGAAAAACATGGTTTAGGTGCCACATGTTCTAGACCCCATAATATGCAAACATGATGGTACCATGTAGGTGTGTTGTGTCGATCGCAAACTTTACTATGCTATAACCATGTTGTCGAAACTACACATGCTGGAATCCAGTGTGCTAACAATGCAAGCAAAAATGGAGTCTCCACCCTAGGACTATGTCTTCCCTATCCTTATGAATAGGATCAAGTGTAGGGACAAATTTTAGGGGATGGACTAAGGGATATGCCAAAGTGGAACAAAGTCACTGATCATGGTGAGCTTAGTTATTGCTAATAAGCTATAGAGCTAGCTAAAGGTGTCTTGATTCCTTTGTCAAATTTGCATCACTTACACTGTCTAGCACATTGACGTAGTGTAGCTACTTTCTACACTATGCTACGCTATGTAGCATAGCACAGCGTAGCCATCGGTTTGAACAAGAAACTTGTGTTGGAGTCAACAGCATTTGCTGGAAGCCTTGGTGTACACCGGGTTAATCTTTAGAGCATTTTATTGATTTGCATCTTTGCTATGCTATGTAGCATAGCATAGTGTAGTAGCCACTGTAACATGAATTTCTATCAAAATTTTGGGATTTCACAAGAAAACTTTGCTTGTGGTTCAAGGGCTAACTGAGACAGGGTAGTTTTGGAAGCCAAAATGCTATTAGATGCAATCCTTTTGCCAAAACAACTTGGTAGAGGAGTCTTTACATGTTTTTCCCTTGCTACATTGTGTTACACTATGTAGTGTAGCATAGTGCAGCACCCTGTGTCGGCCAAATTCTGACTTTGCCTTGCGCAAACATCTTACCAAAGCTTGTATTCAGATGCTTGATTAATTTTTTGAAGGCTTGCTACGCTATGTAGCATAGCAGAATTCTTCACTAGAAAACTTGCTGAACTGTTTTGCTCATCCTAAACACTCTTGAAGACCACTAGCATAGTTTTTGAGTAGACTATTAGCCAGGAAAATTATCTAGGTGGGCAAGTCGGAGAGTCCATCGGGCCTGTCAGCTCTAGAGATAGAAAACTTGCTGGGCTGAACAGTCTAACCTCAGTGCCTACATTTTCCTGCCAAACCGTCATGACGCTACACTTGTGCAAGTCCTTGCCTAAATTCCAAGACCTTGGTGAAGCAAGAGGACCTCAAAATTTTATGGTGTTTTAGGCTGGACACTTTGAGAAATATGTATTAATGATTGAGTATTAAAATAGGGCTATTAGGATACTTGCATAAATGTAGTTTGATATGATGTTGATGGTAGAACATTTGTGTTACAAGACATAGGAATAAGTTATAAATTAAAAGAAATGGTAGGTTGTGCTACTGGTTGATGAATATGAGCCACATTACGATAATTCATATGTATAGTAGGTTGTCTTGATTGAGAAACTGTAGGAAAAATACTTCATGTGATAGGTACTTGTGTTGGAATAGGGAAAGAGTGAGAAATTAGTTAATTAGGAAATGGTTAACATGTATGTTAAGTAGCTTGTGTTAAAGCATTTAACAAAGCTTGTTGATTAGCTTGCAAATGTTGTTGATGTAACTATTGCTAGAAAAAAATATTAAAAGGATTATTAGAAGTATTAGCATAGTGCATAACATTAACTTGTGAAGGAATAGATTGAGTACAAGAAGATGGACCAGTCATTTATATGGATAAAGAAAAATTTGATTGTATGGATGGAGTAGAACCCAATTGACTCATAGAATTTAAAACTAATGTACCAAATCCAAATTCAGTAGGCATACTAATAGTAATAGATACTTGATTGGGTTGGAGAGCATTAGGAAATAGGGATGAAAATTGACTTCCACTAATAGTCATAGTAACCAGAATATTAAGGCTATCTACCACATTAATTCTAGTACCTATACTTGTAAGAGTTTGTGGATCTACCCATGAGATTGGTGGTCCTTCTGGCCAAAATGAACTTAGGCCTTCTTGACCTCTAGAATTCCATGATGAATATGATTCCTCTAATGACATTGAAATCTTTTTAGTCCTTTTCTTGGGTATGTATGAAGAAGGAATATTATGACATACCAATGTTTGACCTTTCTAATGAATGAAAACTATAAACCTATAAGGAAATAACAAATAAAGAAGAGACCATGGGTTACATGGGGGTAAGGTTACCAAAATTATGATGAAGAACACTTAACACTAATTCACTCTTAAAAAATGAATGACTATCTTATTATTCAATCTCAATACAATAATCTCATTACAACAATATCATCCAAAAAAATTAAATTCTATATCTTCAAGTTCTCTAAGTTTCTATCTGTATATTTTTTTATATATCTCTTATGTATCTCCCTTTATAGTTTCTACTTTAATCTAACATGAAAATAACTTGCGTTAATGGTTGTGATAACTTATAGCTAATGGCTATGACCTAGGTGCAAGTTGTAGCTAGGTTGCAGCTTCCTACCTAGAGAAGAATCAACACGTTATCAACTATAGTGAGAGACTACGATCACCAATCTTAGTCAAGCATTTGCAATAGTCGAGTATTCAAATCCTAACAATGAAGTGATCAATTAAGCTAAAAGATCCATAATGACTACAACATGGGTGCGAGTCATAGGAACCTGCACTAATAGATTTTGAACTTTTATTACAAAATAAGTTGCAAGTGGCTACAAACTGCATGTGGAAGAAAAATTTGTGCTACGAGCTCATGTGAATAGCATGGGTATGCAATACCTTGCCAAACTCAAATACAACTTCCTATGTTGTTCCCATCTTCATTTGAAGCTAACCTCACTTGTTTCAATCCTTTATCTTCAAAAAATTGACTCCCGAAGGTCATAGAATATGAATTTTTTTTCTTGATGAGTTTAAAGCTCATTGGAAATCAAGGTCTAAATTAAGATCCTAAAGTGCATGCAATTGTGGATCACATGAGATCAAAACTACCTATGCAAGTCTGAAAAATGGAGGAAATCAAGTGAAAGCAACATCAATTCATGTCCTAACAAGGTGGTTATACTAATGTAGATCAACCAATCATAAAGTAAGGTAAAGGGATTATATAAGAGTGAAAGCACTAGGTTTTGTGTTTGATTATTATATTAATAGATATCGGTAGTTGGTAAAGGCTTATATAAGAAAATTGTTGTTTATATGAATTTGACATCTACATTACATTAGGTTAGTTATTTAATAGTTTAAAGTATTTAAGACCTATTTTTATGAGTCATAACCTATTATTAGCTTTACAAAGAAACATATTACTTGAAGGCTTAATGCTCCTCTTACTAAGTGAGGTCCTATGATGGTCTGTAGATGAACAAAAGTCTAACCTCTTTTTAATGGCTAAACTAAGCTCTAAGGATAAAGAAGATAATCTAAATGATAATGAGAAATTCAAAAATGTTGAAGAAAGATATGAATGCATTAAACAAAATTTTATAAAATTGCAAAAAATATGTCTAAAATTAAAAAATAAGCTATATTGACTTAATTTTGAGTTTGAACATGAGACAAAACCATGTTTAACCTTAACAAACAAAGTCACAATGCTTAAGACCAAGAATGACAAACTATCATTCTTGAATGAGACTTTGAAGATTCAGGAAAAGAAGAACATCAAAGGATAAACTAAAGAGCTAGAAGAATAAATCATCATACTAAAAGCTAAGAATGAGTCCCTAAAGAAGAAAAATGAGCAACTATAATAAAAGTTTAATAAATAGAAAGTGACTGAATGTTTTACCTTGGAAAAGAAAACTTTAGATCACATGCTTGATCAAGGAAGAAATTTACTTAGGAAGATTAAATTAGAATATAATAAAATTAATAGTTTATCAAATAAAATGATAGACAAAGCAATAGACATGCATAAATAGGTAAAAAGAGGTGATGAGTCACCATTTAGTTAACCACGATATTGCGTATGTGATATCGTGTACGTGATATCGTAGCCTGTCTCCTCATCTATAACTAAGAGGTAGACAGTTCCGATAAGCAGTTTGGGAGTTTTAGTTTTTCAATTCTTAGTTTATGTAGTTCTTCTCTTAGCCCTTCTCTCCCAATGCATGTCTGCAATGTGGTGATTGTAATTGTATGACATCCTTATTCGAGTGTGACGTACTTGGACACGCACATGACCGAAAATAAAGATCAAGATTATTTCATCATTATAGCATTCACTTAGCTTAATTATTTAATTAATTGTAATTTACTGGTTTCTTAGTTAATATCTCTTCTCACCCTAAACTCCTGTTAAACGTGGAATGAGTACGACTCGATTACAAGAATTTAAGTGTGACTACTTGGTAACCCAATAGCGTACCTAAGATCTATGCTTGGTAATCCTGGTGGTAGTCATGCATGAAGTCCAAGATGTGTATGGATAATCAAGGAACAAATGCTCATTGCACTTAGGCTAGCTTAGATTCTCTCTCACCCTTTCTCTCTTAGCTTAGTTAATCTTATTTACCACCATACCCAGGAGTATGTTAGCATAGGGACACATCATACACCTCATTCTGGACTAAATCATACATGACAAAGTTAACACTAGTCTGTATGGGAAGATAGCACACTGCGACCTAAGAATAACTGTCTTGATACCACAACTAGCATGTCTATGGAGTTTGATCAGATTGTGCGTGAAACGCTCGTATTCGTATGGTTGAGTGTAGGGGTACCTCGCCACTCATCATTGGCGCCATTGCTAGGGAAGGCACTAGTTATCTAGATTAGTTATATCATACAAGGTCATTGTACAAGAATTAATGATATATCTTTTACAAAGAAATAATTATAAAAAGTCACATATAAATTCACACACAATTGCACAACCATGGCTCTCCTACAAGACTATTATAATGCCACACCTAGTGAGGAAGTTCATTGGAGGACCAACGAATTATATGGCAATGAAGATTGGAGTACGCAACCTAAGGTGGAGGTTTCTTATAAACATAAACGAAAGCAATGTCATCCCAATGCACAAAAGCATAACTTACATGATGATGATGAACCCCTACTGGCCACTACAAGCCTAACGCAAATACAAGAGGTTGTTCGAATCTCCCGTAGGCATCATAAAGAGAGCCGTCTACCTAGGCTCAATTTAAAAAACTTCCCTAATTTCTCAGGAGGCTATGACTTAGATCCGCATTAACATTTAAAAGCTTTCTACGATGCTTGTATGTGGAACAACATTGATAATGGATGGAAAAAACTTAAGCTCTTCCCTATGATGCTCGTTGGTCAAGCAAAAGTATGGTGTAGATCGTTAAAACCAAATTTAATATGATGTTGGCCAACAATGGTAGAACTTTTTAATGAAAGATATCAAACCTACGCAAGAGTGTCAACCTTGAGGAAAAAAATCCAAGAGTGGAAACAAGCATAACATGAACCCTTGGATATGGCCTTAGAAAGATATTATGTACTGTTAAATAACTGTCCAAGCCATGAGTTCTTCGAAGAAAGGCTTGTGTACCATATCATTGATGGGCTTTGTGATGAAACAAGAGAGACCCTAGGAATGTATGCCCAAGGTTAACTACAAAAAATATGAACCCATCAAGTCCAAGAGCTTATTAAGCAAGTAGCAAAAGATGAAGGAGAAATGGCTAGATGGGAGAGTGTTGAAAAACATCAACGGGACCAAAATCTCAACTTAACAAAGATCTATGATCATAAAAAGGAGAAATCAACCTATCACAAGGAGAAAGAATCATCTTTGTTGGTATAAAAATCATTAGAGGAAGTTGGGGCAAAGATTAATAAGATGTTGGAATGGATGCATAAAAAGTGTGGATAATATATCGATATCATTGGTGATAGAGCTTTGACAACCCAAGAAGCAGGACAAAGTATCAGTAGACAATCAGAAGGAAGGGATAAAAAAAATAAGAGCTCAATAGCCAATCACACGTATGAATGCAACATTTGCCTATACAATCACCCCAAGGGCCAATGCCCAATCTTTTTACATTTATATGAGCATTGGAGAAACACGTTACATCCCAAGTTCATATAGAGATACTGTGTTCGATCATAGTGGAAACAATCCCATTCATGGGGGAAGCCACCCCTAAACTGGAGATACCCTTCATATCATCCGAATTCAAATGCTTATCTAGTCCAATAACTTGTTTCTCCAACTGGGCCAACATACTCTATCTCACCACATTATCATTCTTCTCAATACTATTAGCCCATGTCCTCAACACAACCACCACCTTGTGCACCTTACATTTCTTCTAATTTTCAACATTCTCATCCTTTCCCTCCTTGAACATCACCACCAACTATTTCTAAGGTGTTTGCACCACAGTGACAACTCCTAAATGTTACTTTTGCTACTATTGCCAACAACAATGAGAGACCTCAGCAACATTGAAGGTGTCACTTCTTTAGAAATGACCCTAGGAAGGGACAACACAATTCCAAGGCCACTACACCCTCTAACTCAACACAAGTCCAACAATGTGGTGCATCCTTCTCTTTGAACCCAACGCCTCGTGTTACTTTATTAGGGCCACCAATTAACACTCCAACAACCATACAGCCTAATGAACATAGCCATTGAGGGCAACATCCAGATCCTTGCATACCATCTTATGGTCTCAATAATCATAGTGGGTCAACTCATTATTCGGGAACCACATCTCATAAATTACCCTACTATGCTTACTATAACCAAGTGTGTGGAGCCCAATGGGGTAAGTATGACCAAGTCCCAATATTTCCAACATGCAGGGATCCTTATCTTCCATTTATTAATCCTTTTCATCCTCAACCATTTAGTTATGGGGGATATCCCCCATTTTAGTAATAAGTAGGATTAATAACCACTTTTTATTTTCTTCAATTTTACAACTTTTTGTTTTCCATTTTTTCATTTTTCAATTTCTTGTTTTATCTTTTTGTCTTTTTGTCTTTTTACATTCTTATAAGTAATCTCATCTACAAATAAAACACTTATGTGGCTCATTGGTTGAGGTGTGTTCTATGTTATCAAGTCTCGAGTGATCAATTATTTGGATAGTGATTCCATTACACCCACTCATCCATTCTACAAATAAGAGGTTCTGTTAGAGGGTACAGTGATTTTTTTGACATTATTAAAACTTAAAATTATTTTTTTGTTCATTGTACCCAAAATGAAGAAGGATGGACCAAGAGGGAATGATTAGGGTGTGACATCAAGGGGACTTGCAGATTCTCTTTGGTGACGTCTATGGGAGTTATCATGCAACGTGGTTGTACTACAATCCTTGTAGATCTAACGAAAAATGGGAGTAAGAGTAATCAAAAGGGTACTCAAAAATCCAATTTTGTTCTAGGGGGTCCCACTGGAAAGACATGCACCCATGCCTAATGGTTGGTGGCTTCTCTAGATTTAATGTTCAAAAAAAAAAGAGAAGAAAGAAAAAAAATAAGAGATAAAAGCACAAAAAGAAAAGTGCCACAAAGCAAAAATCACTTCTCTCTTGAATAAAATGCCAAGTGATCATACGCCTTGTTGTTATGGTACTCTCATAGTTGCTCATCATGGAATGAAATAATGTGGTGTCACTAATTAGAGGAATGGACTTGGTCCTAATCTTGGAACGATGGGTTAATGACACATTAATCATTCTTTACATGCAAGATTCACTGTGCCCTAGGTCAGTTACCTCATGTCCTAATCTCTACAATCCCTTCTATAGTTCGTCTCATCTTACTGTTCATGTAATTGTAGCTCATTTTGTGTGTACCATAGAATTCTTACCTCATTCCGGTGATATTTACATGTGTGTGTTTTGTGGAACTAGTGTAGATTACATTTAACCCTTCGAGTGGCCACAGACACTTTTAAGTATGGTTACACAAGGGCATTATAGGTTGGAACCTACTTTGGGGAGGACCCACTTGCATAATTTTTGGAAATTTCACTTATGGCATAGCTCACACACACAATTTCTTACCCTCAGCCTATTTTTCATGACATTATTTCCCTACTACTATCCCTCTGAATTCCAATGTTCCTATGTACCATTACATGGCCTTTTTCTCTCACTTATCACCCGAGGCCTTATTTCTTAAGTCCATCCACATCTCATCATTCGTGCCTTCAAAACCATCTAATTATCCTAGAACCCTTCAACATGTGCCACATGTCCTTCTTTCCATTTTTTAATTCTAAAAAAACCTTCAACATTTGAAATTTTTCCCTCGGCTTAGAACATTGATAGGCCGCAATATCGCGTATGCGATATCACAGCCGACGCATTATCGCGTTACATAAAATTATAAATAGGTGACCCACCCC
>MNCI01037638.1:28781-164279 GCA_015680685.1 Gnetum montanum
TTTACCTATATCTTGCTCACTGGTACTTTGATTTTAATTCCGTCTAAACCTGCTTGAACCTGAAGTGTTTAGCTTAGTCATGGGTGAGGGACACATGCTGAATAGTACATAAATTTTTTGGAATTTATCATTGCTTGAAGGAAATTATTAACGGTAATTAGCTATAACATTTATAATAATTGTGCCAAAAATAATTTCATCCCTTTAGGTACGCTGGGAAATTAAAATTGGAAACCACCTAAGGAGAAAAGACTCACTATTATAATCTTTTGAGGCAACATCACACAGAGATAAAATAAATTAATTAAGGCAAGTAGTAAAGGTATAACTTAACTTCATAAAAAACCTTACTAACGCTTGACCCCGTGTGATTGTAGATGGCCCCGAAACGTGGACAAAAGGAAGGCCCTACTCAAGGTGGAAGCAAACGACCTAGGAGAGGCAAAGAACAAGTCCCTACTAGAGAACACACAAAGTAGGAGGAATAATCATTTAGTATCCATCAAGAATACCCTGCTACTGTACAGTCTGGGTAGGCTAAAGGAGGAGTTGCTGTAGTGCCTAAATAAGGACAACATCTCACGTTACCCTAGGATTGTGTTCAGGCTATTCAAGAAAGGTCCACATTCATTACAGTGATTGTGGAATTAAACTTTAAATATTTTGTAGAATTTTCTCCTAAGGCTGTTAGGGACCACCTCAAAGGGTCTCCCTTATGGCCTATCCTCTCTGCAAGCGGTGCCTGGTACCTAGGGGAAACGTACCAATTCTGGCACAACAGGGAACAAGGCACCACCGTTGACATCTATGGTGTGATAGTTGATTTCTCTGTGTAGGCCATTTTGGAACTATTGAACCTTCCAAATATAGGGCCACAAGTTGCTAAGTTATCCACCCGTTTGGACGTTGATGCACGACAAGTTTGGTTGGAGAGGGCATATGGCAAAGATAAGACATTTGAAGAGTTGACGATGGAAGAGAGGATCTATTTCAAAATTAGAACATATCACCTCTTTCCCACGAAGGGCCTAAAAAGGATTTCAACATATGTGGCAAGGGGATGTGTAGTGCTGATGGAAAAGGTTAATGCTAACCTACCTCATCTATATTTCATGATGATCCTAAGGTGATTCGAGGAATGGAAGATAGGGAAGCTTGCCTTACACTTGCTTTGTCTTATTAAGAAGTTGTGCCAACATGTTGGTATTAGAGGATACGCTAATGATGTCCTCTGAAAAGCCTAGAATTCTTCATATGCTGAATTGTTAAAGATACTAGTTGTAAGGAAAATCACTGGTGAGATGATGGGACCAGAACAAGAAAAAGAATAGATGGCTAGACCAACTGCAACTCAACTTGTAGGGCCTAGCCAACTTCCAAGTACGGGACCTAGCCAACAACAGGAAGCATGGCCTAGCATGGGCCAAGATCAACTGTTGTCACTGCAAGATTACAGACCGTCGATGAGCCATCTCAGGGCCATCACTGAGATGGTCAGTTGGGGAAGTCATGATGATGTAAATATCTTTTGCATCATTAATGATTATGTACAACCCACGGTCTCTTTGGATCATGCAAGGGGTGAAGTATCCATCCATACAAGAGGAGGGGAAAGTACTTGGTCACAACAGATCTCGGGAAACGCTACATCTTTCCAAGTGCAATTAGAAACTGGTGAAGGGCCCATAGTGGTGGTCATGCAACACCAGGATGTAGTGGGAGCTGCAGAAGTGGTTATAAACCACATTAAAGAATCATTCAATGTACCTATTGTGCCACTGATAGATCTCATAGGAACACAGGATGCTCAAAATTTGGCCAGAACCTCAATGACTCCTGCGAAACATGAGGATGCACTTGATCGATTGTTACAAACAGGACAAGTAATGAAGTTCCTGTTTGACACCCCTCAAGATGTTACAAAAATTCAATCATACCTCATTTTCACTAAGGGGAAAATGGTCTTGATAGAGTTGAGGGTTGAGCATGCTAAAGTAGAGGTGCATAAATTGCAAGAAAAGCTCATAGCCCTACAAGCAGCACAGAGGGACCCTTTGTAATTTGTTCTTGTAGACCTGCTGGAAAATTTCAAAACTAAGCAACTAACCAAACTATTAACAGAGAATAAGAAGGTGGAAAAAGAAAAAGAGAAGGCTATTTGGGATGCCTCTACAGTACAGGCACAAACTCATGCACATAACAAGGCACTCAAGGCCTTACAAGAGGAAAAAAACAAGTTTGTTGCTGACAACCTTCGGTTGATCTTCATGGAGAAGCAAAAGAATGTTCTCGAAGAACACTTTCATCAATTGTGAGAACAATTAATCTAGGTCAACCAAGACATGAGCCATTTAGCCAGGGAGAATCAAACCCTCTTAATGGAGGAGGTACACGCCATCCACCAAAAGACAACTATCGAAATAATCGCATGGAAAAATGAGGCTAAATGGCATGAAAAGCTAAATGAGCACTTTTGGGACCAGGTGGGGATGTACAAACAAATCCTTGAGAAGCATATCCATATGGCTAGGGCCCACATCAATGCTATCTATGCTCAACTTACTAACTGGTGGACCATATTGGATACATATGCCTTCGTCCATTGGGTGGAAGTTAAGAACCGAGACCTGCAGATCTAGGATCTTACAGAATACATGGAGTTGGCAAACCTGCAATATGCTAACCTTGCCATGTTAATAGCAGGACACTTGAGAATAGAGCTTGAGAAATAGCTAGCTACCACCTACATCAAATATGAAACAGAATTTGCAGAATGTAAGAAGATATTGCAAAAAATAGAGATTTTAAATTCTGAACTTGAGGTGGTGAAGGCATGCTACCAAGGACAAAAAGGTGTTGCAATAGATTTGGCTCAACGGCTTGTAGATTTTTAAGAGTATAGAGACAAAGCCAGAGCCTACGAGGAGGAATGACGATTATTTTCAGCCTGGTATGTTAAGGCAAATCAAATGTTTCTGCAACTACCTTGCCCATGGGAAATGTCAACTTCATCAAACATTGGAACATTAGCATGGACAACACAAGATCCCTAGATAGAAGAGGAGAAACTCTAGGCCATACTTCAATGCTATCAATCCCCAAGACCTAGAGCACAAGACAAGGGAAAAGCACCTCTGGAGGAGCCACTGCCACCAGGAACTACATGAGTTCCACCAATTTTGTAGCTATAGCACATTCTTTGTGTTGTGTCTCAATTTTTGTTTTGTCTCCACACTGCAACATAAACCCATTTTCACCATCCAATAATCCTGTACCTATCCACTATGTAATCAATGGAGCTTGTTCTCACTGTAATTGAAGGACGAGTTTTCATTTAGTCATGGGGGTATGATGAGTCGCCATTTAGTTAACCGTGATATCATGTACGCGATATCACAGCCTGTCTCCTCATCTATAAATAAGACGTAGAAAATTCTGATAAGTAGTTTGGGAGTTTTATTTTTTCAATTCTTAGTTTAATTGTTGATTTTTATGTAGTTCTTCTCTTAGCCCTTCTCTCCCAATGCATGCCCACAATGTGGTGATTGTAATTATACAACATCCTTATTCGAGTATGATGTACTTGGACACACACATGACCGAAAATAAAGATTGAGATTATTTCATCATTGTAGCATTCACTTAGCTTAATTATTTAATTAATGGTCATTTACTACTTTCTTAGTTAATATCTCTTCTCACCCTAAACTCCTGTTAAACACAGAATGAGTATGACTTGATTACGAGCATTTAAGTGTGACTACTTGGTAACCCAGTAGTGTACCTAGGATCTGCGCTTGGTAATCCTAGTGGTAGTTGTGCACAAAGTCTAAGATGTGTATAGGTAATCAAGGAATGGATGCTCATCACACTTAGGCTAGCTTAGATTCTCTCTCACCCTTTCTCTCTTAGCTTAGTTAATCTTATTTACCACCATACCCAGGAGTAGCGTTAGCATAGGGACACATCATACACCTCATTCTGGACTAAACCTTACATGAAAAAGTTAACACTAGTCTAGATAGGAAGATAGTGAACTGCGACCTAAGGATAATTGTCTTGATACCACAACTAGCCTATCTATGGAGTTTGACCGGATCATGCATGAAACACTCGTATTCATATGGTTGAGTGTAGAGGTACCTCGCCACTCATCAAGGGGTAAATAAATGAAACAATTTAGGATGTTGGACCTTTATATATATATTTAATGGTACAAAAGTAAAGGACTATTGTAGAGAGGAGAAACTCCAAACCAACAAAAAGAAAATGCTTAATAGTTTTTGAGATGCCTTTTCAAGTTTTCATTCTTACAACCAATCCTAGAAAACCTCCCTTCTAGGATAGGAAATAAGACATTTCATAAAAATATTAACATTAGATAGAGGAAAAGAAGGCCCCCATGCTATAAGTGAAATTAACATTATTAAAAGATATTATCTCTATATCATAACCAATAGTAGCAAATGGATTATTAGTAGTTAAAATATCTTGAACATGTTATGCATTTTGAAGATTTGGCATGTAGTTACCAATAGATCAACTTTCTCAATGTGTTTTATCATGAGTAATTATTTGGAAATCATCTAAATTAACAATAGGTTTTTGTGAATATTAAAAACAAATATTTGTTTTCCCTTAGTTATTAAAGAATTCTTTGAAATTGATTTTACTGAAACCTTCCTAAAAGTACATTTTGTTAAATTATAGTAAAAGAAAAGGGTAGGATAACTATTGAAACATCAGTAGAAGAAATTTTTGTTAGATTTTCAACATCTGTAAAAAAAAATCTTAACCAAATTTACAACATCTGTAGAAGAAATCTTAGTAGTATTGTAGTAGCTTAGTGCTAACATGCTTGCATAGCATTTTTTGGAAATATAAAAGGAAATGAATCAAACATATAACCCTCTTGATGATAGCAGTGACATTAATTTGAATAATTATAATAAACAAAATTCCACACATAATCAATTCCACTAGCATGTAGAAGAATTTCTTGCTTAAGCCAAACAAGATCCATCTCAATGATATATTGAATTATATAAAAATGACTAGCTATAGCTAGGATTTTAGAATGCTTGATTGGCCTAATTCAATAGACCATATGTCCTATTCCCATTCTTGAATTGTGTCGCTCATAACAAAGATGGTAACTCTTTATAACAAGTGTTGTAAGTATTGTAACAAGACCTAAAAGGACAAGTTGTAATTAATATTTGAAAGGACATATTGTAATAACATGTGTGTCTCTTGAGGTGATATTTCAGGTTTTAAAATAATGTATTGATACCTAGGTATTAGAGGTCTTATTATCATAGAGTTATGGAGGTTGTAAAGGCAAGTAATAAGTACGAAAGTGAACTGGGATAGAAAAAGCATTATCCATCCCTTTTGACTAGTGACAAGCCTAACCATGATGACAATGTTGAATACCCTCTAAGGGATAGATGTCCAAGGAAGATAATCCTAAGAAGCTCTCAAAGTATAACCCAAATACATTATTTCACATCAATAAAGCATTCTTTTCTTTTTCTTTTTGTATTTTTCTTGTTATTTTCTTTACATTTTATGTTGAATCTTCCACATATTTAATGTTTGTCACATTATTTTCTTACACATAATGTCTAATATAACATATATGTGACTTTTGCCACAACATCCAAATGTAGGATGTCAAATTTGATATCAGAGTAAACCATGACCCAAGGGCTAATCAAGTCAAGGAATAACTATAATTTGATGACAAACCATGGAGCCATGAGCTAGACAGAGTCATAAACCCATGAAGCTATGATCCAAGGAGAGTCATGTATAATCACTAAATGCACGTTACACTTGAAATGATCCATATAAGCTAGGAGGTACCCTTCCAATGATTTTCAAGAATAATAATTCAAGACCACACATATACAAGAGAATCACAAATGTGCACCATGTTCAATATAGATCCCACCAACAAAGAAGTGACTTTTATGGATACCAATGATTAGGAAATCCAATTATGCTTCAACGTGATACATTAACTACAAGAATGTTGGGAAGACAAAGATACACCGATCCAAGTAAATCTTACCCATCTTGTAGTATTATTAGAATGTTAATTAATTAAGGTTAGTAATTATGGCCTAAGTCAAGAATTATTATCCTTAAATGCCTAATGAGTGGCGAGGTACCCTTACACTCAACCATACAAATACAAGCGTTTCATGCATGATTCGATTGAACTCCGTAGATTGGCTAGTTATGGTATTTAGATAGTTACTCATTGATCACAGTTTGCTATCTTCCCACCTGGACTAGTATTGCTTTGTCACGTATTTTTTAGTCTAGAGTGAGGTGTATGATGTGTTCCTACACTAATGCTACCCCTGAAGGCGATGGAAAGTAATCTTAGCTAAGCTAGGGAGAAAAGGGAGAGAGAGAGAGAGCTATACTAAGAGGAAGTAGGGAGAGAGAATCTAAGCTAGCCTAAGTGTGATGGCCATTTGTTCCTTAATCATCCATACACATCTTGGACCTTGTGCATGACTACTACAAGGATTACCAAGCACAGATCCTAGGTACGCTACTGGGTTACCTAGTAGTCACACTTAAATGCTCATGATTAAGTCATACTCATTCCACATTTAAGAAGTTTAGGGTGAAGAGATATTAACTATGAAAGAAATAAATAACAATAACAATTAAATAATTAAACTAAGTGAATGCTGCAATGATGAAGTAATCTCAATCTTTATTTTCGGTCATGTGTGTGTCCAAGTACGTCACACTCAAATAAAGGATGTCATACAATTACAATCATCACACTGTGAGCATGCATTGGGAGAAAGGGTTGAGAGGAAAACTAACAAAAAGATCCTACACTATTAACTCACTAAAAACTAACTAGAAAAAAAGACTCCTTTCCTATGTGCCTGTGTGTGTATTTATAGGCCCACATAGGAACCACAATATCGCACATCTGATATCACTGCGAAATGCGATATCGCATACTTGATATTGTGTATCTGATATTGCAACTCAATGAATCACGATTCATCATACCCCCACGACTGAATGAAAACTCATCCTCAAGTCAAAATGAGAACAAGCCCCAATGATTACATAGTGGATAGGTATGGGATTATTGACTGATTGGAAATCTATTCATGCCATAGTGGAGGACTTAATAGAACAAAATTTGAACACCACATGAAAAATGCAAAGTTCCCAAAATTACAAAATTGGGTGGAAGTCATGTGGTTCTTGGTGGTGGTGGCTCCTCCGTGGGTTGCTTTTCCTTTTCTTGTGCTCCAGGTTTTGGGGTTTGATGACATTGAAGTAGTGCCTAGAGTTTCTCCTCTTCAGTTCAGGGATCTTGTGCTGTCCATGCTAATGATCCAATGTTTGATGGAGTCAGCACCTCCCATGGGCATGGTAGTTGTGAAAACATTTTTTTTGCCTTGATGTGCCAGGCCTCAAACAACCATCATTCTTCCTCGTAGGCTCTAGCTTTATCTCTACACTCCTGAAAATTTGTAAGCCATCAAGCCATTTCTATTGCCACATCTTTTTATCCTTGGTAGCTTGCTTTAACCACCACTAATTTAGAATTTGCGAATTCTAGCTTCTACAACGTCTTCTTGTGTTCTACAAATTCTAATTCATACTTGGCATAGGTGGTAGGTACCTACTTCTCGAGCTCTATCCTCGGGCACCCTACTGTCAACATGGCTAGATTGACATATCATAGATTTGTCAACTACATGTATTCTATAAGATCTTGAATATGTAGGTCCCAACTCTTAAGTTCTGCTTGGTGGACAAATGCATATGTGTCCAATATGGCCCGCCAATCAGTGTGTGGAGTACTAAAAGCATTGATGTGGGCCTTGGCCATATGGATCTTATTCTCGATGATTTGTTTGTACATTCCCACCTAGTCTTGAAAGTGCTCTTTTAACTTTTCGTGCCGCTTGGCCTTGTTCTACCATGCGCTTATTTCGATGGCCATCTTTTGACGGATGGTGCATACCTCCTCCATTGAGAGGGTTCGATTCTCCCTAGCCAAATAATTCATGTCCTGGTTGACCCTGATCAACTATTCTTGTAGCCACTAAAAATGTTCTTTGAGAATGTTCTTCTGTTTCTCCATAGAGGTTAACCAAAGATTATTAGCAACAAGCTGTTTGTTTTCTTCTTGTAAGGCCTTGAGTGCCTTGGCATGCATGTAAGTTTGTGCTTGTGCCATGGAGGCATTCCAATTAGCCTTCTCTTTTTCCTCTACGACTTTTTTATTTTTTGCCAGAAATTTGTTGAGTTGGTCAGTCCTAATTTGTGGGAATGAATTGAGAGGGATCCCACTATGTTGTTTGTAGGGTTACGAGCCTTTCTTGTAGTCTTGCAACTTTTGCTTTTGCATGCTTGCCCCTTATTTCTATCATGACTAGTTTTCCTTTGGTGGAGATGAGGTCTAATTGTGCTACTGTAACATCCTATGGGATGTCAAACAAGGATCTCATCACCTATCCTATTTGCAATAATCGATCAAGAACATCCTCATGCTTTGCAAGAGCCATTGAGGGATCAGCAAGAGTTTGAGCATCTCGTGCTCCTGTGAAATCTACCAATGGCACAACAGGGATGTTAAAAGATTCTTTGATGTGGTACGTGACCACCTATAAGGCTCTTACTACATCCTTGTGCTGCATGACCACCACTATGGCCCCTTCACTGATCTCTAGTTACACTTGAAAGGATGCATCGTTCCCTGAAATCTGCTGTGACCAATAACTCACCTCTCCTCCTATTTGAATGGACACCTTACCCCATGCATGATATATAGAGATAGGGGATTGTGCGGTATCATCAATGATATGGAAGAGATTTCCATCATGATGACTTTCCCAACTAACCATCTCAGTGATGGCCTTGAGATGGCTGATCAATGGTTGGTAGTCCTATGGTGGTGGTGGTGGTTGATCTCGCTAGCTCATGCTAGGCCTTGCTTCTTGCTGTTGACTAGGTCCTGTGCTTGGAGGTTGGTTGGGCCCTACAAGTTGAAATGCAGTGGGCCCCACCATTTGTGCTTGCTCTTGTTCTAACCCCAACATCTCACCAACAATCTTCCTTGTAGCTGGTGGCTTTAGCAATTCAGTGTATGAAGCATTTTGGGCTTTTCTGAGGACATCATTGGTGTATCCTCGAATACCAGCATGCTTGCACAGCTTCTTGATGAGACAAGGGAAGGGAAATTCAAACTTCCCTATCTTACATTCTTCAAATTGCCTTAATATCTCCATGAAATATAGATGAGGTAGGTTAGCATTAACCTTTCCCATCAATATCGCACATCCTCTTGCTACATATGTTGAAATTCTATTTAACCCTTTTGTGGGGAAGGTGTGATAAGTTCTAATTTTAAAGTATATTTTCTCTTCCAACGTTAACACTCCATAGGTCTTATCTTCTTTACTATACACCCTGTCTAACCAAACCTTTTGCGCATCAACATTAGAGTGAGTGGACAAATGAGAAACCTTTGGCCTGTATTTAGAAGGTTTAACACCTCTGAAATGGCTTGGATGGAGAAATCAATAGACACCCCACAAATGTTAACTGTGGTACCTTCTTCTTTATTGTTCCATAATTAGTACATTTCTCCTAAGTACCATGCACTAATTTTGAAGAGGATAGGCCATAATGGAGACCGCTTGAGGTGGTCCCTAATAGCCTCAGGAGCAAATTCTATGAAAGGTCCGAAGTTCAATTCCATGATCACTGTAGCTGATGTCAACCTTTCATGGAATGCCTGGACACATTCTGAGGGCAATGTGAGGTGTCATCCCTATTCAGGTGCTACAGTAGCTCCTCCTTCTACCTATCTCAATTGTATAGTGATAGGACCTTCTTCTTGATGGATACTGAATGAGTGTTCCTCCTACTCTGCGTGTTGCTTGATAGGAATCTATTCTTTACCTCTTCTAGGTTGCTTAAACACACCTTGAGAGGGACCTTTGTGTTGTCTATGCTTTGGGGCCATCTACAATCACACAAGGCCAAGCATTAGTAAGGTTGTTACCCAAGTTAAGTTATACCTTCTTACCTTAATGATTTTGTTTTAATTCCATGTGATTTTAAAGTTAGGAATTTTTATGGAAATGTCCCCAAAATATTTTTATATTTGATCCACTTTGCTTAGGTGGTTTCAAAGTTTAATTTCCTGGTATAGGTAAGGAGATGTAATTTTTTGTGGCACGTGTTTATTATTATTTTTATAGCTAATTACCCTTGATTGTGTCCTTTGGACGATGATAAATTTCAAAAAATCGGTACACAAATTTGGTGTGTCCCCATCCTCCATGACTAAGCTGAACACTCTGAGTTCAAGTAGGTTCAGAAAAAATGAAAATTGAAGCACCAGCGAGTGAGTTATGGTTAGCAAAGTGAGAAGTGTGTAATTGCAAGTTGTAGAAGGATATTTGAAAAAATTTCCCCACGTGAACAGTTGCAAATGATGTTGATAGGTGTGGGGGGCCTATAAGAGTATAATGGTGTAAAATTTGTCAATGAGAATTATGAAGAGTAGGGGGAAAAGGACATGTGTTAGCTCATAGGAATGTTTGAACTTGAAGGATGATAAAGGAAAGAAGAATGTTGGAAATGCTTAGACGGTATAAGATGATGTATGGAAGATGTGTTACAAGTGCAAATTATAAGGGTTACACAAGTGGGTGCTCCCCAAAGTAGGTTTCTACCTATAATGCCCTTATGTAACCACACCTCAAAATGTCTGTAGGTACTAGAAGGGTTAAATGTAATCTACACCGATGCAACAAAACACACACATGTAGATACTACCATGATGAGGTATAAATTCAATGCTACACAAGTCACAAGTCCCAATTACATGAATAGAAAGGTGAGGCAAATTTTAGAAGGGACTACAGAGATTGGGACATGAGGTAACTAGCCTAGGGTAGAATTAAAACACCACAAAATTTTAGGGCCCTGATGCTCCAACAAAGTCTTGAAATTTGGGAAAGAATTTCCACAAGTGCAATGTCATGATGGAACATCCAGACAATGTAGGCATTGAAAGTAGATCGTATAGCCCGACAGGTTTTCTATCACCCTAGTTGACAGGCCTATTGAACTCTCTAGCCTACCCTACTTGATACTTGACCTAGTTGATGGTCTACCTAGAGAGCATGTTAGGAACTGCTAAAAGTGTTCAGGATGAGCTAAGCAGTTCAGCAAGTTTTCTAACTAAAGAAACCTACTATGCTACGTTACACTACACAGCATAGCAGGCCTTGAGAATACTAAATAGGTACCAAAGATGTACATTGATGATGGCTCTACCCCCCAGAGACTCTACCCCACTTCATCCTTGATGCACAAGAAAAATGACATAGCAAAAAAAATCTGGAAAATTTCATCAGAGGTCCTCTTCACTCAAGTGCTACACTATNTCATCCTTGCTATGCTGTGCTACACTATGTAGTGTAGCACAACGTAACAGCCAATATGACATGCATCCTTACCTACTTTTATAATGCTTTGTTAAGAAACTATGCTTCGAGCTTGAGGGTGAAGTGGGATAGCTAGTCTTGAAGGGAAAAATTTGGCCAAGTGCAATCTTCTTACTAAAACCACTTGGCAGAGGGCCTTTGTGTGTTTTTTCCTTACTACGCTATGTAGCGTAGCATAGCATAACACCCAAATTTACTTGGATTCTAACTTTTTATTTCAAACATTTTGTTACGAGATGTTAGTCATGTCCTAGCATGTCAACAAAGAAAACCTATTCATCGATTGATACCTGAGCAAATGTGCCTACTACATCAGAGCCATCTGAGTGGGAGCATTGCAAGAGTGTATTCTTGCTACATTGTGCTACACTGCACAGCGTAGCATAGTGTAGCACTTGAGTGAAGAGGACCTCTGATGAAATTTNTATAGAATTGGTTAGCAATTGCTATTCTCGTCCAAACACTTCTTCAACAGGAAAAGTCAACAATTTTGCCATTTTTTGCACCCCCTAACCATCCTCGAGGTTGTCCCTATGCTTGACCCTACTTACAAGAGTAGGAAAGACATAGTCCTAGAGCACTGGCTCCACTTCTCATTTATTGACTAGTAGTTTTCTTTACAACAAATATAGCATCTCACTAAACTTTAGCACATGTAGTACGAACGATATGATCATAGCATAGCAGTTTTCAACATTGCATAGCAGCACAACACACTCATGTCTGCACTTTGTGGAACCCAGGACACATGGCACTCAAACCATGTTTCTCTTCCACATCTAACTCTATAAATACCTCGGCCAACAACATTCAAGGGGTTGGCTTTTGGGAGAATTCTAGTGGGGTTGGCTTTTGACATTGTTGGATTGGAGCATTCAATCAACTTTTAGCATTGTTGGCTTTTGGCAATTACTTCTCTAGAAGTTGGCTTTCTTGGTTGAGATCTTGGCACTTTAGCTCTCTGGTGATCAGCTATTAGCAATAGTTTGAGGAACTGTGATCATACTACTTTGATGCAAGATGTGCTTGTTCCCCTTGTCATCTATTATACACCTCCTTCATTTCAACAAAGATTAGATCCCTGATCTTGGGGTGGTGCACTTCCTTACCCAAACTTGTTTCATTATTGTCTTGTTGTTTTTGCTTTATGCATTATTTTCAATCAATTTACATTCATTTCTTATCACTCAATGTGCATATAACAACCTTAAAACTAACATTTACGAAAGGTTATTGTACACTGCTTAAGTCCTTATTTGATCGACCAGACCTTTCAGGCCACCCCGCATTCATTTACATCTAGCATGACCCTCACACAAATCCGTGGTTAGGCTATATGCCCGATGACCTCTCAGTGTTCCAACCACCAACGTTTTCAGTCGCTACAGTTTTTGGTGCTAGAAGGAGGATCTTCTATGTACTTTTTACGTATCATGAGTAATCCTACACACTGTCTATACCTTGTCATCTACTAGCATAGACGTGACACCCTTGTGGTTGTCTAGACACTGTGTGGTATAGACTAGTCACAACGACGGTTCCTTTGGGACCTACCAAGATTAAAGCTTCCAACTAATTGATCACTTTACAACATTCACCCTATTTTCTACCCCATGCTACCTACACCTCATGCGATGTAGCAAACCACCTAGCGTAGCATTCCTGCTTAGCATAACAGGCATCTTCCTAGCACATCTAGTTGCACTTTTTCTCTCTTTTACAATTTTCACCTTATGATGAAAAATTATTCCTACAACCACTGTCGCCACCACCTTGAACATGGAGGTTCCATACTCAATTCAAAATGTAACAAGTCTTGAGTGGCTGCTCAGCCTAGTGCTGGCATTGCGTGAATTCCTTAGATTGTGGCACCTATCACCAAAGCACTTGGCAGAAGACACAAAGCGATATGACTTCCTCTATGCAAAAGTCCAAGCCAATCTACCCTTGGACCATTAGGAACTCAAAGACAAATGTAACTTCAAGTTCCTCCACCAAAATGAGAGAGAGTTCATCCCTACCCCTGACATCATCATCCCATTGACTGAACAATATCAATGGATCCTAGACCACTTGATGCGAGTCAGTAGGTCCAGGGAATGGGAGACAACATCCCACTATGATGAAGCATTCTAAGATGGACAGGAAGACTTGGACTCCCACTTCGAGGATGGTGGCCAAACCTACGCTGTAGTCATCCCGCCTATTGCTATCTTTCAATCTAACCCACTCTTTGCTTCTATCCCCTTTGCGATTACCACTACCTCACACCCGTGTTAACCATGGGCAGCCATCCTATACCTTCTACATACCAACAAGGAGGACCTTCAACTTTGTGCTTAGTCACCCTTCCTTCTCAGTCTACCCTAGCATCATACCTAATGTTAGTCATGGCTATGCTTCCCTACGTCCACACTTTGCCCACGTCTCAATCACATGAGAGCTTTGCCTCTGGTCCTTCGTTTGCACCTGTTCCACTACTAATGGCTATCCCAATCTCAACCACATGGTGGGTGCCAACCCCATCCTTACCTATGGCACAACCCTCTCAGGTATTGTACTACACGTAACCCTAAGTGCACCAGCTTCCACATGTAGTACAATCCAATGCAGGGTTATGGGTCACCCTACCAACTAGGCAACTTATCAACCCCACCAATGACCACCGCATCAAAGAAACCACCCACTGGGTGGTGGATGGCCCAAGGGACACTATTCATAGGAGCGGCACCAATAGCACCCCCATGGACCAAGCCGTCATCCCTACACCACAGCCCCCATCGGTGCATGCAGCCCCATAATCATCTACAACATCATCGGGTCTAGATCAAGCTTTTCAACTTATCTAGACCCTCACTGAGGGAATCAAATGCCTCAAAGTCACTAGTTTTGACATGGTACAGGTCATGGACTTTTACCATGACAATCCCATTAGCCCGACTATTCCCATGCTTACGTTACCCCTTGGGGTGTGACTCCCACAATTTACAAAATACAATAGAAAGGATGATCCCAATGCACATTTGGTAACGTTTAGGTCTGAATCTTTGTTGTTGCAGTAATGTCCACACACTATCATTAGCATCTTTGCCATGTCCTTGACAAGAAATTCTTTAGACTGGTACCATGCACTCCCATGTGCCTCCATCTCAACTTTGAAGGAGCTATTAAGTCAGTTTATGACCTGTTTCAAGTATAACTTGAAACTAGAAGTCACGCTAGACTAGCTCATGAGCATCAAGCAAGACTTCTTAAGTCTTTAAAAAGATTCATACAGTGGTGGAGTGCCACCTTGAATGAAATACGTAAGCCTATCATTGAGGCACACCTATTGGCCATTTTCAAGGGGGTAGTAAATGATTTTATTAAGTCAAAACTTTACTACTTAGCCCCATGCTCCCTCAGTCAAGCTTTTTCACAAACCAAGAGCAACTAAGACGTAGCCAAGGCTAGCAAAAACCCAACTTATGTCACGTATAAAAATTCACACCTTAAGAAAGACAAAGAGAAGGGCAAGGCCACAATAGCCACGGTGGCCGCTATGGCTAACAAGATCAAACCTAGCAACAACAGTAACAAAAAGGTGCCCACGGTGCCCGCTAACACCACATATGGCTCAAGTAACACCAGTCAATCCTCAACATCAGCACTTGAGGCATCAACCCAGTCTAAACACAACTTCAAGCACAAAGATCGTTCCAAATATGCCCCATTACCTATTAAGCCTTTAGAACTTTTGCAGCAATTGTTGGGAGTTGGGTATATATAGCACAAATGGATGTCAGAGGAAGCAATCATATGACATCAAAGGTATTGAAAACATCTTAGGAACCCTTCCTTAGCCATGTCCAATCAGCAGTGAGTTCTTAAGAACTTTAGGCTCAAATGTTTGTGACTATCACTAGCTGTGTGATCATCATATGGACTACTGTCTAGTGTTGAAAGATGATATCCAACACATGATCAATCAGGGAAAGCTAGTCCTAGATGAAAGTAGTTCTATTCACCCTGAAAACTAGTCAATGCATGTTTACAAGGACCCCCTAAATGCCAATAGCGTGGGGTACACAATTAATGTCGTTGACATTGATGGTAACCTAGAACCACCATAACAACCATTCATAGTGTGTATCCCTCCTCGAAATGCAACAACCCCTACAACAACAAAAACAATGTAGCAACAACCATTTATCCTCAAAGTCCCTCGTCAAACATCATCCCTTGCACCCTTTGTGCTTAGAACTGCATCGCTCATGCCAACACCACAAGCACCATTCATTATTAAGGTGCCAAAAAAAACAAGCACTTCTACCATGCAAAGCCAAGCAACAAAAGCAACACCATAGCCGTCCCGTTCAAGAAAATGGGAAGAGCATTTGGTAGACAAGATGGCTAGGGAACGTACTGCCTTAGGTCCTCCCAAGCCTATCCTCTTATCCTTGAGGCCCATGGTCTCCTCATTGTTAGCAACCGATAATGCCACACAAAAGCAATCACCATCATCCTACCCAAGAAAGCACAGTCCTCAACTTGAAGCTCCCCCTCCTTAGGAGATTTGTCTCCTAGGAAAAATGGAGGAGGAAAAGGGAAACAAACAAGATGGCAGGTAAGATCTTTTCAATGCCCTCACCCAAGTTAAGTAGGCTATAAAACAAAGAAACACAACTTTGATCCTATATGACTTAATGATAACATCTACTGCACACCGAGAAGCCATGGTTCATATGTTAACATCCATACTAGTTGACGAAGACATGCTAATAGAGGAAAAAGTGATCCATGCAATCATGCTTCCCTCTGTGGCCAAGGAATCACAACTAGCCTAGTTAACATTTCAAGATGAGTCTATTAAGGATGACCCTGAAAAAGGTTAGGTGACAACGACACCTATGTTCATCATAATTTAGGTCGGTTAGCACAAGATCCAAATGGTACATGTTGATGATGGGGCCACTACTAATGTCATCCCCTTTCCCATAGTGGAAAAATTGGGCTTGGTTGATCAAATCAATCCCACGACAACTTCCTGCTTAAAATCATTTAATGGGGCACGTGTGCTAGTAAAAGGAACTATACATACCAACTTTATGGTAGGGGACTAATTCCCCACAAGTGTAGTGTTTATAGTGGTAGAGAAGATGCCTAGGTTCAACTTGATCCTGGGGAGGTCATGGTTGGCCTAGTTGAGGGTCATTTCCTCACCAATACACAAAGAAATCCACTTACCCTATGTAGGAGGGGAAGTGGTAATTCATGATAATGAAGTGACTCCTCAAGCCATAAAAAATGTAGGAATGGAGCAAGTTTTAGAGATTGAATTCTCTAAAAACCAAACCCTTGTTCAAACTGAAACACCCAAACAAGCCAAAACTAGACCAAACAAAGAAGCAACATGCACTGAGTTGCCTTTTTAGGTAGTAGATGATGACATAGAGGAGTATCATAACAAAAACTCCCAGCCATACGCATCATCGAGCCCATGATGGCTTAGGAAGAAGCTATGGGAATGATAGTTGTTTGCATTAGCATAATTACTCTACTACTCACATCATGGTTACTACTTGCCTCAATGTCATGATCATAGTTTACGTAGTTTGCTTCGTATTCATCATTTACACTAGCGTCCTTCTCATTGTTTACATTCTTTATATTATGTCCATTATTTGCATCACCATCATAGTTCGCTAAGGCCTAAAACTAGAAATTTTATTTATTATTACCTTACATAAGGCCCAAAATGGCCTAAAACTAGTGATGGCCCGAAATGGCCTAAAACTAGCGACGACCCAAAATGGCCTAAAACTAGCAGTGGCCTGAAATGGCCTAATACTAGCGATGGCCTGAAATGGCCTAATACTAGTGATGGCCTGAAATGGCCTAAAAATAGTGGTGGCCTAAAAATGGTCTAAAACTAGCCATAGCTTGGAATGACCTTAAACTACTCGTCACAGCCCACCAAGGCCTAAAACTAGCAACTTTACTATCCCAAAGCAATAATGAAAAAAAATAAATGAAACAAATTAATAGAAATGAAATAGATTATTTTGAATTCATTCTTCACTCAATGTTAATAAATAATGTTTACAAATCAATCAAATTCAAAGTAAGAAATAAAATTCTCAGTGGCCATGCTATGGGTCTTTATTTCCATCACCATCTCCTATCCCACTAGGTCCCACATCTTCATTCAGATTATGCATAAAGCAAAAAATAAAATAGTGAGCCAAACTACAATAAAGGTTTTTTTACAAAGTAAACCATAACATAACAAAAGGTGACTAACCTGAGATGGCCCCACATCCATTTCGGGAGGCATCGGATCCATGCCTACCATGATACATCGCAAGATCTCATCCTCAATGAGGCTACCTCAACTCCCCTCTCCTAGATCAGTGCTCACTACAACCTTCCCCTTTTCCATAGCTATCCATCTAGGTGGTCCTGGGGAAAAGGTGGCAGTGGTCATCTCCCTGGCAGGTAGGGTCACCTCCCTTTTAGGAGACTCACTTACCATCACCTATTGCATGAACCTCTCGTAAGCACCAAAAGCAACAATGACGTTAAGAAATAGCCTAAGGGTACATGCTTCAACAATGGCATCCTAGTATTGTTTATGATAGGTGGCATTTTCCATCTTATACATATGTTTATGGTTCTTCTATGCCTATCCCCATTCATAAACCTTTGCGTTGTAGTATTTTCAGTCTTGGTTCTTTTGTGCTAGGAGGTCCATCTGCCTGTGCTGCTCAATAATTTTGCAACTAGCCTTGTTATTGTTTCATACAATTGTCCAATATCTAGCATAGTCAATCATAGCTATATGCTAATTTCTATGGTGGGTGTCATGGGCCAACAAAAACTCATTCCTGGATCGGAGATACTCTACCTCCATGGTTAGGTTACTCTTCTCTTTCTCAAGTTTTTGTACCCTCTTCCAAAGGTCTTAGTTCACGCACCTACACTCCCATAAGGAGTGTGCTAAGTACAACACACATTTACTTGCTTCATCGTAAATGTGGAAAGGTACCTCAGCCACCTCTTATGGAAGTTCAAGCATAGTGTTGACTTCAACGACTTGTCGAGGGTTCCACTTGAGAGAGGAGGCTACCATGTACGAAAGAATGTTAGTCACAATGACACACAAAAAAGAACAAAAAAAAAGCAAAAAACTACAAATGCCTAGCATAGAAATTGTAGCTCACCAATCTCAGGATCGATCTGCTTCAAGAAATTGATCATATCATCGATCAACTCCTCCATGAATGTGAACTTGTTGGGTGTCTTGGTCTAAGGTCAGACACAGATTGAGGAAGAGGGATCAAGGGCATTAACAGTGGTGTCCACTGCACAATAAAACATGTTAGCCATGGTAGAGAGGATAGCAATAGAGCTAATGAAAATTGACACAACAGTGTAGAGCTCCTACCTAGAAAATCCTTAGGGGTGATAGCAGGGGGATTGCCCATCAAGAAACTTTCAAGCAATCAGTCAAACTCACCAACGTCCAATTGTAGCCCCTCTCTTTCTAGCTAGCCCAAAAGTGTGGTGGCATCCTCAACACTCATCTACCCTTTGGGCACTAAAGCACACCCTACAAAGGGGTCATCGATAGGGGCCTCTTCTTCTATAGCTAAGGCCTCTTCCTCCTCCTCTTTAGTAGGTGTCCCTGCTTCAGTGGCCAAAACTTCTTCCTATTCCTCTTCTTTTCTTCTGATAAAGCATAATTGTAGTTAGCAAGCTATTCTAACTTGAAGTAAGCACTATGTTGCATGACGTTGCATAGTGTAGCACAACATAACAAATGCTACGCTGAAAAAAAAAGTTTAGCATACTTACCAACCGAGGGTTGCACCCTGTAAACTTTGATCCATAGCTTCTTTCCCCTCTCTTCATTTATGCAGGGAGTCTCTTCGACAGGATGAGACTTCTTACATTGTAGCCTGCTCTTTACAGTCTCTGCAATGAGGCATTCCCCCTTTAACACATTGTCTATGTTGATGGGGGACGCCTCTCCCACATTGTCCTAGCCACGAAAGGGGCATGCCACCCGATCCCTCGTCGTTATTGAAAGTGATTCCCTAATAGCTTCCAGGGGGTCTTAGTATTGGGTGGTGCAAAAAACTTGGAAAATCCATGTATTTGATATTTGGTTACGATCTTGTAGTATCCACGGGCCATTCTCATGAACTACTAGAAATTTTGCAAAGATTCGAAGACAAGCTACAAAGAAGGCATAATGCACATTAAAATGAGATTCAAGCTTCTCGCGAAGCTTGACCATTTTAGCATGCAAGCCTTCAAAAAGGCATTGGGCATAGTTTTAATGAGTCCCTTCTTCCATGAACTCCATCATTATCCAAGCTTGCTCTAGTTCAATGATTTTCCCTTAGGAGAGTTGCTTGGGGAAATCACAGGCATGGAAGATAGGGTAAATAATTTTGGCCACTGCCAGCTTGACCTTGTGGATGTAAATCCCCTTTTGGTCCTTAGCCATTCCCAACCATTCCTCAATGTCCCCTTGATGGTTCACATCTTTCTTATATTTTTCTCCTATAGGGAGACCATTAAAAGGGACACCAAAAAGGCCTATGAATAGTTGGTCATTAATGTCAAACATCACCTACACATTATCAACACGTGTGTAGAAGTGGTCAGCCTTCTCGGTGAAGGAATTGGCTAAGGAAAGCATTTCTGTAGCTGGGATGTTCAGGTGTATAGCTAGAAATAAGTCTATGAGCCCCACGTCTTCAATGTTATGAACAATGATGGTTGGGGCCCCATGGTAGAGCCAACACTGCGCCTCCTCCACCTCTCTATACTTGAAGAAGAGGTTGGTATTGTCACACCTAGAGGCGACCACAGTGACCTCTTGGGATTTTCTGGCTACTACAATAGTTAGAAAAAAAATGGGGGTTAGCCAAAAAAAAGCATGAAATCACATCACTTGAACACACAAGAACAAATCCATGGTCTAACATACTAGGTTTGAATGGGATAGGAAATGATGGGAGTTCCACCAGAATGTCTTCAATGGTAATCGGTCGGCGTGATGTTCATTTTCTATCCAACCAGCCAACTTCCTTACACTTCCCATAGAATTTGGAATACCTAGTTGGATAGCTTTTAAAGTCAAACCCAAGTTGTTCTATGAAATTGGCATGCACATTCCCGATGGAAGAAAACTCTTGCAGAGTTATCTAGGCCACCGCCAATGCATTCGTATTATCGTGAAGACCGCCTTTATTAATGTAAAACATGGTAACACACAAGAATACTGTAAGCACCTCTATCTAGCATAATGAAAATCATATAATACATTAAAATACCTTTACAGGACTCACCTTCCAGCATAGTAAACAGTCCCAGGTGGCTTCTGAAAGCAAGTGCCATAGCATGTTGTATAAATGATAACATTTGTACTCATGCATGTCCCAGATCCAACTTAAGTGCCTCAAGCCTCTTGGACACTGGTTGGAGCTTCCTGCCCCTTCGCTTCCAATTGACCTATCAGCCAAAAACTTCAGAATGTATCGGTTTGCCCCAGGCAACAATGTCTTTGCAAATATAACAACTATCTTGGCCGATAGGTGTGACCACATGATCACACTAAAATGGTGGAGGAGGAACTATAGGAAGTCCCATGCTCCCTCCTGAAACAAGACCGCCTACTCCCCCACACATGCATGGGAAGGAGGGACATTGGCCATAGGTTCACTAAGGTAGCACAGGACTCCTACAGGTTTAAGGACAATCAAGACAGGCTTCAACATGACCCTGCAAGGCAAAGTATCAAATGTTAGCAATGTGTTCAGGTGATGATCATCAATAAAGTGCAGTGTAACCTTTTTTTTGCATATAGCACAATGTAACCTTAGAAATTTTAGAGATAGATCTTGTGCGTCAAGGAAAAGAATGGGGAGGCTGAGAGAAATACTGTAGAAACTCTAAAACAGAAACACTATTAAACAGAAAGTAATAGAAAGCTCAAAGCATTGCACAACATTTGTTGTGATACAAAATATTTTCAGGGACTTTCACCCCTCATTAGTGTGTTTAGGTAATGTGGCCAGGCAGCTGAAGCTGCAAAGGAAAGGGAATGAGCATGCTAGTACATGTATAAAAAGGGTCCCAACTTCAAAATATGAAACTCTTGCTCATTAAAATTTGAGTGGACCCCACTCATCATAGGTAAGATGGGGGTAGGATGATGTACTGACAAGACTATTACAGATAGTATTTCAAAGGTGAACATGAAACATTCAACAAATTGGATCTAGATGGCAGAGCCAAAGGGTGTTTAGGGTTTAGGGGAACCCTCATGTTTGAATGGTGGACATGAGTGGTTTGACACCAAAGAATGTCACGCATGCAGATGTCTAGCTGAAAAAAGCAACAAACAAAGATCTTCAACAACAACAGAGAGACGATCTACAATGCCTTCGGAGAAGAAATAGCTAAAGGTTGTGATGAAGATGAAGAAAATAGCTTCAGAAGAAACCACAACTAAGAGGACCAATGTAAGCAAGGCGGTTGTCAAAACTCAGATAAAAAAGAAACATGTTGTGGTCTGCATAATCCTGCAACATGATTAGAACTCAAGGAGAACCTGCAAAAGGATTAAAACCTAACAAAAAATAGAAAGATCTGAAAATGGTTAGAATCCAAGGAACAGTGAAAGACGTTGTTAAGAAAGGCTCTGCAATTCCAAGGCAACAAGATAGAGAGAAAAACATTAGAAATTTTAGAGATAGATCTCGTGTGTCAAGGAAAAGAATAGGAAGGCTAAGAGAAATACTGCAGAAACTGTAAAATAGAAACACTATTAAATAGAAAGTAATAGAAAGCTCAAAGCATTGCACAACGTCTATTGTGACACAAAACATTTTTGGGGACTTTCACCCCTCATCAGTGTGTTTAGGCAATGCAGCCAAGCAGTCAAAGCTGCAAAGGCAAGGGAATGAGCATGCTAGTACATGTATAAAATTTTAGGGACTTAAGTCCCCGAAAACATTTTGTGTCACAACAGACATTGTGCAATGCTTTGATCTTTCTATTACTTTCTATTTAATAGTGTTTTTGTTTTACAGTTTCTACAATATTTTTCTCAGCCTTCCTGTTCTTTTCCTTGACGCAAAAGATCCATTTTCTAAAATTTCTAAAATTTTAAGTCCCTGAAATTTTAAGTCCCTAAATTTTAAGTCTCTAAAATTTTATGTCTCTGCAAATACAACGGCTATCTTGGTCGATAGGTGTGACCACATGATCACACTAAAATGGTGGAGGAGGAACTATAGGAAGTCCCATGCTCCCTCTTGAAACAAGACCGCCTGCTCCCCCACACATGCATGGGAAGGAGGGACATTAGCCATAGGTTCATTGAGGTAGCACAGGACTCCTACAAGTTTAAGGATAATCAAGATAGGCTTCAACATGACCCTACAAGGCAAAGTATCAAATGTTAGCAATGTGTTCAGGTGATGATCACCAATAAAGCGTAGCATAACCTTCTGTTTGCATATAGCGCAACATAACCTTCTAATTGCATATAGCGTAGCATAACCTTTTTTTTGCATATAGAGTAATGTGACCTTCTGTTTACATGAAACACAATGTAATCCTTCACTCACAAATTCTCCTTTAGCATGAATTAGTGAGTCCCCACCATAAGACAGAGTTAAACATTATAGCCAATGTAACAAAGTGTTACATGTAGCGTAGCGTAGCAGTTAAGCCCCTTGCAGCATAACAATAGCAAGTGCACCCTGCAGTAATACTTGTGTGGTATATAACACAATGTAATAGACATGCAGTGTAACAATTATACTTCTGCTCTGCACTACCCGCATCATAACAAGATGAATGCATGACATGAAACCACTGAACAGGTGCAAGCAGACATGTAACAACGTAACG
Source organism: Gnetum montanum (assembly GCA_015680685.1). Classification (NCBI taxonomy): domain Eukaryota; kingdom Viridiplantae; phylum Streptophyta; class Gnetopsida; order Gnetales; family Gnetaceae; genus Gnetum; species Gnetum montanum. The sequence continues at coordinate 52,211 of MNCI01037638.1, forward strand.
AACAAGATACTGTAATAGGCAATGCAACATAGCAAACGTTTGGTAGCGTAACAACATAAAAGATGACCAACACAATGACCAAAGGGCCTGATAACATAACAGCATTGTATAAAAATAATGAAAAAAATGTTACAACCTTAACAGTTTAGGTGAAAGGTGACTCACAGTTCCCTCATTGCCCTAACCCTACCCTATCGCATGAAAGAGCCCATTCTATGCCATACCAAGCATATGTCACACTACTATAGAAATTGTGCAAATAAACAAACCCTCCTAAGAATGGACCACTACCCTGAACATGTGCTACACCACTTAGAATTGATTAAACCTTTGCAATAATGTAGTCCATTTTTTAATGATGGTAGTCAAAGAAATACCGCATGCAACCGTAGCGTAGCAACCATATAGTCACTGTGGAAAAATAGTGCCAACCACAATGTAGCAGCTGAAACGACAAAAAATAGTGATGATAAAATGACAATAGTAATAGCAATTGCAACCTAACCTAATGCATCACATAATGGAAACAAGGGTAGCGTAATGACTTACTAAGCCGATGGAGTTTCTTGCTGCACCTCAACGAGCATCTTGGAGAGGCACCCCAAAGTCTCCTTCACCTTGTCTACCTTGGCAAGTCCCTTATTCTTACGTTCACCCTTGCGCACCATTGCTTGGCTCATGAATTGATCGTACCAACTACTACGCTACACTTGTCCGCTCACCCTCTCTATTCGACCGTGCTATGCTCTGAGTATGGGCTTCGGGCTATAAAAAACTTGTCATTTTCATATCCCGAGTAACATGGGACATCCCTGCAGTGTAACACTACTATAGCAAAGTCCCACTACAATGTAACACTTGTAAGCAGTGTAGTGGACCCACCAAATTTCAAACACACAACGGTCCGCTAAGACCTTAAACTAGCAACCCTGGTTTACACAATATTATACAACCCTAGTCTACTAAGACCTTAAACTGGCAACCTTGGTTTACACAATATCATACAAGATGGTCTGCAAAGATATTAAACTAGGAACCTTAGCTTCTCCCACCTGTCACGATTTAGAAAGAACTTAAACTAAAAATTTCAACCTATGATACAGCCCAGTAACAGTCTGCAAAGACCTTAAACTAGCAATCTTAACCTATAGTGAAGCCCATATAACGGTCCGCTATGACCTTAAATTGGCAATTTTATCATTCATTTCATTTCACATTTTAGACTTGTTGATGGTCCACCATGACCTTAAAATAGCAAATTTTAGTATTTATTTTATGTCTTAAATTAAACCACTATGCTATTGTGGTCTGCTAAGACCTTAGGCTAGCAATTATCTTATGTTACATCATTGATTCACATTACATGTCATTGCTTCAAACAGGTATAACTTGACTTGGTTTATTTGCTTGTTGTGATAGGTCCACTCAAAAAAATGGCTATCCATGGTGAGCTTTATTTTCCTTTGACCCTAACGGGTCCCTACAACAAGTTCATAAGACACTTGAACTAATAATTGGTAGACTTTGAGTTATCCTCTGACAACACCATAGCGTCCCTAGAAACATCCCTAGACTGGCCTGAACATTTGGTCCAAGCCTTAGACTTAGAGGCTGGGGATGTGACTAAGGACCCTCTCACTAAAATCCCCGTAACTAGCACTAGGGGTGAAGTAAAGACCTTGAATGTTAGCTCTCTATTACATCCACAAATACACAAAAACATTTCCAAGGTTCTCCATGACAATATTAAAGTGTTTGCATGGTCATACGATGACATGCCAGGCCTTGAACCAAAGCTCATACAACATAACATCATCCTAGATCCACGTGTTAAGGAAGTCAAGCAAAAAGCTCGTAAGATCAAACTAGAGATTGCACTAGCTATATGCGATGAAATCACCAAACTTTATCAAGGTGGTTTCATCCAGGTAGTCAATTACTCGGAATGGCTATAGAACATCGTTGTAGTTTCTAAGAAAATGGGAGGTATATGAATTTTTATAGACTTTCAAGACTTAAACAAAGCAACGACTAAAGATGATTTCCCATTGCCAAGCATTGATCAACTCATAGACACTACGACCAGTCATGCCCTATTGTCCTTCATGGATGGGTTTTTAGGCTATAACCAGATCCATATAAACCCAGAGCATCAGTTGTCAACCACTTTCATGACCCCTTGGGGAATGTTTTGTTATACAATGATGCCTTTTGGACTCAAAAATGCTAGAGCAACCTACCAATGAGTGATGACTTATATGTTTAGTGACTACCTTTTGGAGAGATTAAATGATTATGTGGATGACATAGTAGTCAAGTATAAGGAAGCTATCAATCATCCCAACGATCTCAATGTAGTCCTTCAACGTTGTCAAAAGCATGAGCTACGCCTCAACCCTAAGAAATGTGTTTTTGAAGTTAAAATCAGATGCATGCTAGGTTTTGTAGTGTTGGAAAAAGATACGAGTGGACCTCGATAAAGTGAGGGCCATCGTCAACTTAGCATTGCCTACAAACCTCAAAGAGCTATGTAGGTTGCAAGGTAGGGTATAGTTTATTAGAAGGTTTATCTTAAATTTGATAGATAAGCTACATCCCATGCAACATTTACTTAAAAAGGGGGTCAACTTTGATTGGATAGATCTATATCAACAAGCCTTTGATAACTTAAAGAAAGAGCTTTTGCACCTCCCAACTATTTACCCACCACAGAGGGATAAGCCTTTCTACATTTACCTTGCCACTTCAGACACTTCTATTGCTGCATTGTTATGCCAAAAAAGAGATGATGGGTCCAAAATCCCAGTCTACTACCTAAGCCATGCATTAATAGCTTATGAGGTAGAATAGAACGAGGTAGAAAAATATTGTCTTGCCCTGGTATTTGCGTTAAAAAAGTTGAGACATTACCTATTTCATAGCAAGGTCAACATTATATGCAATATCAACATACTTCGAGCTATTACAAAAAACTTGTATGAGAGTAGTAGAATAGCCTGATGGAAAGCAATAATAGTGAAATTTGATTTATATTATGTAGCCCAATCGTCAACAAAGGGTCAAGAAATAGCCACATAGTTTACAACTTCACCCATTGACGATCAAGCAACAATAGAACCTGAATTCCTAGATGAACACATCAACAGCCTAAACTCTATACCATCTGATTTTGTAGCAAGTTTACATTTTGATAGTGCTTCAACTACATGAGGTGGAAGCACCACCACAGTTATCACGTTTCCCTCCAGGGAAATTCGATCCTTTTCTTATTGCTTTATGTTCCTTTGTATGAATAATGTAGCTAAGTATGAAGGACTCCTCAGGGGCCTCTTAGCAGCCCAAGAGCTAAAGATTCAACATTTGGTAGTTCAAGTTGATTCGCAATTAGTTTTTAACCATATCACTGAAGTCTATGGTTGCAAGGCTTCACATTTACAACCTTATTATGATCTAGCTAAGAGTTTGCTAAAATAGTCTGCAACATTGGAAATTCAACATGTACCTGACAATGAGAACACCATAGTTGATGCATTAGCCACGTTAGCATTGAATGTCCCATTGCACTTATTGATCACTTTTCCGGCTTCGATAATACAGTTCATAGATCCTATTACTTAAGTAGTAAACATTGTAGCTATCAGTGTGATAGACATCCAAGAGTGGTACGCCAACATTCAAGCTTACCTTCAACACGGCAAACCCCGACACAACTTGACATCTACTCAAAAGGATGCAATCTGAAAGTGAGCCTAACAATATGTCCTTATAGGAGGTAATACCTTATGCAAATGCTCCTTTGATGAGATATTGTTAACTTGTGTTAGTGGGGAAGAAGCATAGAAAATTATTAACAAAGTCCATGAGGGACTATGTGGAGGACACATAGCCCCTAGGGCTATGGCAGAAAAAATCAAACACCTAGGATTCTACTGGCCTTGCATCAAACTAGATTGCCTTGCCAAAGTTAGGATGTGTGATGTATGTCAACACCATGCAAATCTCATACATGTATCACCTACTAAGTTACATCCTACACAAATTATGTGGTCATTCCAATGATGGGGACTAGACATCATAGAGCCCATCACACCTAAGTCTTCCTCAAGACATAGCTTCATAATCACCGCAACCGAATACTTCATAAAGTGGGTGGAGGCTATTCCCCTGAGAAAGACTACCTCTCAATAGGTTTGCTACTTTATCTTAGATAACAACAAAAGCACCATTGTAATTTGCATCAATGGCCAATCAAGAAGGGGAACCTAGTTTTCAAAGCCTCTTGTGAGCATGTAAACAAATTCTCAGCCAACTGGGAAGGTTCCTTCGTCGTCACAAAAGCCTATGTGAACGGGGCCTTCAAACTAGTTGATATGGATGGTAATGAGTTTGCAAATCCTATCAACAACTTGTATCTCAAGGCATACTATGTCTAACGCAAAGGACTACATCATGTACAGAGCAAGGTAAGACAATCGTCCACTATGATGTAAAACTAGCAAAATAGTCCGCTATGACTATAAATTGGCACAACAAGTCCACTATGACTATAAACTAGCACAACATGTCCTTGGGCTATGACATAAAACTAGCACCCACAGCATGATCCGCTATGACCTTAAACTGGCCATCCACCATCTGCTATGATGTTAAACTAGCACAATGATCTATTAGGACCTTAAACTAGCACTTCATGGTCTGCTGGGACCTTAAACCAGCACATCTGATGGTCTACCAAGATCCTAAACTGGGTTTGTAGTGCAAGACCTAGCTCACATTCAGAACCCTACAAATAAGTGAGTGTGTACAATTTTAATTTTTTGGACAACACGGGGTGAGACGCTACAGTTCCAAAACATAGTTCACGATGCTAAGAAAACAACCTTTGGAACACATGCATTATCATCACCCTTGGCATCTTGCTGACCTTTTGAAGATGTCATTTGACATCTTGCTAACTTTCTAAAGCTACCACTACCATCACCACTCATCCTAGCAGTAGCTCTTACCATTAGCACCTGCTGCTAGAGTTCCAGCACTATTGTGGCCCAACCAAAAAGTTGCTATCCTCCAGCCCTCACCACCATCTAAGTCCAAAAGACATTCAATTGTTAGGCTTCTCACCTTACATATGAACTGCATGATGTTTTCCTTGGGTAAGGAATCCTAAGCACTAGCATCACCACCGCTCCTAGCCTTTTCAGTGCCAACTTTTTTAGCTTTCTGCTGCCAAAACCACTGCTAGCCTTCCTACTTTGGACATCACACGCCTTAACAACAATACTTGCCACAAGCAAGAATTTGCCCTCACTACCTTATCATTTTTTTTTGTTTTCTCTCTATTGTGTTTGCAGGATACAGGCCAAGATGACATCATTTAGAGATATGTTTTGCCACAAAAGCCAAGACACTACATTGTTCCGAAGTGATCACTTTGACTAGCTTGGCTACTTGGGAGTGCACATCCTACCCTCCTTCTTAACCCACTTGATCTCACTCCTTATATTTGTAGTTTTTAACATCTCCTTTACAAGATTTCCTGATGTATATAAAGCCCTTCCACATGCCCAATCGCCAAGTCCATGATGAGCGTAACACAACTTGCCTCATGGGAAGCATCTGTAGGTAGGTCAAAGCCCCACAAGGATGTAACACAACTCATCTTGGGGATGAAACATGTGCCTTGCAACAACAAGGTTCTTTCCAAGTGAACATGGTTGAACAGCAAAAAAATGCAAAAGAGAAAAAAAGCTTAAAAAATAAGAAGGGGACAAGTGCCCAAAACAAATGGCATCACAGCTGTTTCAAAATGACCATCTCAAAGCACTCTAAAGAGATGTCAAAAGCTAGCAAAAGAAAGATGCCCATGCACGCTGACTCCCTCATAAGCACTTCGACGAGGGATCATGCTATGTTACATATTTTCCTCCCCTAAACCTATTCCTCAAAATCCATCCTTTTCCTCCTTTCCTTACATAGCTAGCCCAATGCTCCCAAGCATAGCACAATGTGACATCTGAGTGATCGCTGGAGAGCGATGTTAGCATATTGTTTTCAATGGTGTTTCATATTCTTTTTCGACGTCTCTTAGGTAGATCCTCCAAATGTCAACAAAGAGGGGCCATTGAAACACCATAAAACTTTAGGGCCCTAATGCTTCAACAGATTCTTGAAATTTGGGAAATAATTTCCACAAGTGCAGCATCATGATGGATCATCTAGATAATGTAGGCACTGAAAGTAGACTGTATAGTTTGACAAGTTTTCTATCGCCCTGGCTGACAGGCCTATCGAACTCTCTAGCCTGCCTAGCTTGGCACTTGACTCAGCTAACAATCTACCTAGAGAGCATGTTAGGAGTTGCCGAAAGTATTCAAGATGAGCTAAGCAGTCCAACAAGTTTTCTAACTAAAGAAACCTGCTATGCTGCACAGTGTAGCAGGCCTCAAGAAGACTGAATAGGTACCAAAGATGCACATTGATGATGACTCAGCCCCCCAGAGACACTGCCCCACTTCATCCTTGATGCACAAGAAAAATGAGATAGCAAAAAAAATTTAGCAAATTTCATCGCAGGTCCTCTTCACTCAAGTGCTATGCTATGCTACACTGCATAGCATAGCATAGCACAGTAGGAATACACTCTTGCAATGTTCCCATTCAGATGGCTCTAATAGAGTAGGCACATTTGCTCAGGTCTCAATCGACGAATAGGTTTGCACCATTGACATGCCAAGACATGACTAACATCCCGCAACAAAATGTTTGCAAGACTAAGTCAGAATCCAAGCCAAGCTAGTTGTTACGTTGTGCTACACTACATAGCGTAGCATAATGTAGCAAGGATAGAACACACAAAGTCCCTCTACCAAGTGGTTTTAGCAAGAAGATTGCACTTGGCCACATTTTGGCCTCCAAGACTGGCTGTCCCACTTCGCCCTCAAGCTCCAAGCATGGTTTCTTGACAAAGCATTGTAAAACTAGGCAAGGATGCATGTCATATTGGCTGCTATGCTACACTATGCGACATAGCATAGCACAACGTAGTAAGGATGAAAAACACCAAAGTGTCCCAAAGTTGAACTTAGCAGTTCCTAAGACCTTTCAGCATGAAAGACAAGGTTGCAGTTGCTTGCCTAGCTAGGCCTCAGATAGGTATTTTGGGCTTATACGTAAGATTTTTTTAAAAACTTGCGGCTACGCTATGCAATGTAGCACAGCATAGCAAGCAGGTATTTATGCTAAATATGCTGAAGATCATAAATAGCATAACACTCATGTAGTAGCCTCAAGACATCTTCAATTAGCTATAGAACTAGTTAGCAATGGCTATTCTTGTCCTAACACTTCTCCAACAGGAAAAGACAACAAGTTTTCCATGTTTTGCACCCGCTAACCATCCCTGAAGTTCTCCCTACACTTGACCCTACTTACAAGAGTAGGGAAGACATAGTCCTGGAGCACTAGCTCCACTTTGCATTTATTGATTGAAAATTTTCTTTACAAAAAATATAGCATCTCACTAAACTTTAGAACATGTAGTACGAATGGTATGGTCATGGCATAGCGATTTTCAACATTGCACAGCAGCACAGCATAGTCATGTCTACACTTTATGGGACCCAGAACATGTGGCACTCAAACCATGTTTCTCTCCCACATCCAACTCTATAAATACCATGACAAACAATTTTCAAGGGGTTGGCTTTTGGGAGCATTCTAGCGGGGTTAGCTTTTGGCATTCTTGGCTTGGAGCATTTAGTTAGCTTTTAGCATTGTTGGATTTTAGCAATTACTTCTCTGGTGGTTGGCTTTCTTGGTTGAGATCTTGACATGTTAGCTCTCTAGTGATTGACTATTGATAGCAGTTTGAGGAACTATGACCATACTACTTCAATGCAAGCTGTGCTTGTTCCCCCTATCATCTGTTGTACACCTCCTTCATTTTAGCAAAGATCAAATCCCCAATCTTGGGGTGGGTCACTTCCTTACCCAAACTTGTTTCATTCTTGTCTTGTTATTTTTGTGTTTTGCATTATTTTCAATCAATTTACATTCATTTCTTATCCCTCAATGTGCATATAAAAACCTTAAAACCAACATTTACGAAAGGTTATTGTACACTGCTTAAGTCCCTGTCTAATCAACCAGACCATTTAGGGCACCCTACATCTGTTTACATCCAGCACAACCCTTGCACAAATCCTAGGTTAGGCTGTATGCCCAGTGACCTCTCGATGTTCTAGCCACTAACATTTTCGATCGCTACAAGAATGAATCCTTAGTGTAAGGCATGATTAATGTGTCATTAACCCGTCACTCCAAAATTAGGACCAAGTCCATTCTTCTAATTAGTGACATCGCATTGCTTCATCCAATGATGGACAACCATAAGAGCACCATGACAACAAGGTGTATGATCACTTGCCGTTTCATACAAGGGAGGATTGATTTTGCTTTGTGGCACTTTTTTTTCTTGAATGCTTAATCCAAAGAAGTTGCCTACCTTCAAGCATGGGTACATGTATTTCCAATGGGACCCCCTAGAATAGCATTATTTTTTCTTGATTAAGTACCTTTTGATTACTCTTACTCCCATTTTTCATTAGATCTACAAGGATCTTAGTACAACCAAGCTGCATGATAACTCCCATAGATGTCACCAAAGAGAATCCACAAGTCCCCTTGATGTCACACCCTGGCCATTCCTTCTTATTCCATCCTTCTTCACTCTAGGTATAATAACACAAGGTTACTTTAAGTTTTAATGATTAAGAATATCATCTTACCCAGGGGTAGAACCTCTTATTAATAGAATGGGGAAGTGAATGTTGTGGGACTGCTATCCAAATAATTAATTACCTAAGACTTGATAGCATAGAATAACACCTCAACCAACGAGCCACATGAGTGTTTGATTCGTAGATGAGATTACTCACAAAAAGATAAAAAAATAAACTAAAAAGTGAAAAACTAAAAAACAAAAAAAAATTCAAAATTAAAGAAAATGAAAAATATTTATTAGTCCTACTTGTTATTAGAATGGGGGGTATCCCCCATAACTAAATGGTTGAGTATGATGAAGATTATAAATGAAAAGTTTGGATCCTTGCATGTTGGAAATGTTGGGACTTGGTCATACTTACCTCATTAGGGTTCACACACTTGATTATAGTTGGCATAGTGGGGCAGGTTATAGGCTGTAGCTAATTGATGAGTGGATGAACCACTATGGTATCCTTGATCATAAGATGGTATGCAAGGATTGATCTATCTCCCTCGGTGGCTATATCCATTGGGCCATATGGTTGTGGGAGTATTGGTTGGTGGTCCAAAGAAAGTAACACAAGGTGTTAGATTTGAGGAGGGAGCTGCACCACAGTGTTGGATTTGTGCTGGGTTGGAGGATACAGTGGGCTCAAAATTGTGTTGTTCCCTCTTACGTTCGTGCTGAAAGAAGGGGCATCTTCAATGTTGAGGAGATTCCCTACTGCTGTTGTCAATAGTAGCACAAGTAACATTCATGGGGTGGTGCTATGGTGCCAAGCCCTCTGGAACAACTGGTGGTGATGTAGAAGGAGGTAAAGGATGAGAATGTTGGAATTGAGGAGAAGTGTAAGGTATCCCAGTTGGTGGTTATGTTGGAGAGGATATGGGTTGATAGTATTTGGAAGAATGATAATAATGTGGTGAGATAGAGGATGTTGACCTAGTTGGGGAAATAGGATGTTGGACTTTATAAGCACTTAGATTTGAATGGTATGAAGGGTGTAACCAGTTTGAGGGTGGCCTCCCCCACTATTGTGATTGTTGCCACTGTGATCGAACACAGTATCTCTATATGAACACTGGATGTAACACTCTTCCCCAATGCTCCTATAAATGTGACAAGATTGGACATTGGCCCTCGAGGTGATCATAGAGGCAAACATTACGTTGATACATATGATTGGCAATTAAATTCTTATTCTCTTCAACCCTTCTTTTTGATTATCTAAAGGTATTTTGTCCTACTTCTTGGTTCGTCATGACTCTACCTCCAATAATGCTGGCATATTCTCCACATTTTTTATGCATCCATTCCATCATCTCATTGATCTTTGCCTCAATTTCATCCAATGATTGCAATACTAGCAAAGATGGTTCCACCTCCTTGAGGTGAGTTGATTTCTCCTCTTCATAATCCTGGGCCCTTGTTGATTTTTGGGCCTGTTGAGATTTTTCAACATTCCACCATTTAGCCATTTCTCCTTTTTTTATTACCAATTTGATAAGCTCTTGGAGTTGGTGGGTTCATAGCTCATATAGTTGACTTCAGGGATACATCCCTAGGATCTCCCTTGTTTCATTACAGAGCCCATCTATGATATGGTACATTAGCCTTTCCTCGGAGAACTCATGGTCTGGGTAGTTGTTTAATAATGCATAATATCTATCTAAGGCCATTTCCAAGGGTTCATGTTGTGCTTGTTTCCACTCTTGGATCTGTCTCCTTAAGGCTAACACTCTCGCATAGGTTTGATATTTTTCATTGAAGAGTTCTACCATTTTTGGCCAACATTAGATTGATTTTTGTTTTAATGACCTATAACATACTTTTGTGTGACCAACAAGTGTCATAGGAAAGAGCTTAAGTTTTTTCCATTCCTTATCAATGTTATTCCATGCACAAGCAACATGGAAGGCTTGTAGATGATGTTGTAGATCTAATTCATAGCCTCCTGAGAACTTAGGGAAGTTGTTTAAGTCAAGCTTAGGTAGACGGCTTTCCTTACGATGCCTACGGGATATTCAAATAGCCTCTTATATTTGTGTTAGGCTTGTAGTGGCCAGTGGAGGTTCATCATCACTGGGTAGGTTATGCATTCGTGAGTTGGAATGATGTTTTCTTTGTTTATGTTTATAGGAAACCCCTACATCAGATTGGGTACTCCAAAATTCATCTTCATCATCGTATAATTCATTGGTTCTCCAATGAATTTCCTTACTAGTTGTTACATTATCATAGTCTTGTGAGAGAGACATGGTTGTGTGAATTTGTGTGTGACTTAATTGAAATTAATTTCTTTTCTAAAAGATGTATCGTGAATACTTTGTTATAGTGATTTTGTATGATGTAACTAATCTAAATAACTAGCATTGTCCCTAGCAATGGTGCCAATGATGAGTGGCGAGGTACCCCTACACTCAACCATACAAATATGAGAGTTTCACACATGATTTGGTCAAACTCCATAGATAGGCTAGTTGTGGTATCTAGATAGTTACTCATTGATCACAGTTCATTATCTTCCCACCTAGAATAGTATTGCTTTGTCATGTATGGTTTAGTCGAAAGTGAGGTGTATGATGTGTTCCTACACTAATGCTACTCCTGAAGGTGATGGAAAGTAATCTTAGCTAAGCTAGGGGGAAAAGGGAGAGAGAGAGAGCTATACTAAGAGGAAATAGGGAGAGAGAATCTAAGATAACCTAAGTGCGATGGGCATCCATTCCTTAATCATCCATACACATCTTGGACCTCATGCATGACTACTACTGGAATTACCAAGCGCAGATCCTAGGTATGCTACTAGGTTACCAAGTAGTCACACTTAAATGCTCATGATTAAGTCATACTCATTTCATGTTTAAGGAGTTTAGGGTGAAGATATATTAACTACAAAAGCAATAAATAATAATAAAAATTAAATAATTAACTAAATGAATGCTGCAATGATGAAGTAATCTCGAACTTTATTTTCAGTCATGTGCGTGTCCAAGTACATCACACTCGAATAAAGGATGCTATACAATTACAATAATCACACTGCAGGCATTAACTGGGAGAAAGGGTTGAGAGAAAAACTAATAAAAAGCTCCTACACTATTGACTCACTCAAAATTGACTAGAAAAAAAGACTCCTTTCCCGTGTGCCTACATGTGTATTTATAGGCCCACAAAGGAACCACAATATCACATATCTGATATCGCTGCTGGATGTGATATCGCATATTCGATATCATGGGTCTGATATCGCAACCCGATGAATCATGATTCATCAACACCTAATCCTTGTAACTTGGTTTTACTCATTCTCTACCTAAGACCTATGTAGTGGTAAGTTTAAGGAGGTCAACCTAGCCCTAAGATTGTCTCATTCTTACTTAACTAATAAAACTTATTACCATGAGACCCATAGAGAAAACCAATACTCAGTAAATGATGTTGTGATGTCTCAATTTGCTAACCCTCTTCTTAGTACTAAGTGATGAGATGGACATTATGATCTCCTTCACCATTTTATTTGGTGAAGTGAAAAATAGGGATGTCTACAAGTAGCATTTTCTATGCTACGTTAGCATTAAGGGGATCATCCTAATAAAAAGCCATTACTTTTAAAATTTTGGTAATGTTCAACTTAAACTTACATAGCTTATTAGATAGGTTTTAGATCATTTAAAAAGGCTTGGCTTAAGCTCTATCATTCTCCAATAAACTGCATTGTTGGCTAACCAATGCATGGTTGCATAATAGATAATAGTATTGATGGGACATGGTGTGTTGCTATCATTACAAAGGGATTAAGAAATGAAAAAGATGTTTGCAATGGAGGTTGAGGGATATGAGAAATATTGAAAATGAAGAAGCCATGCTAAACATATGGACTTAAGGTCTTGACAAGGGATTGGAAGATATCACAAAAGGTGGTGACAAAGAAGAAATTACTAGTGAAGGTTCCACTAGGCAAGGTTGGAACACTATTGTTGCTTGTGAAATGAAAGTCATTGACATGAATATAGGGACAAACTAGAAAGCAAGTTGGATAGCTTAAGTTAGAGGGAGTACAAGAGGTACCTGAGTCATCATAGAGGTGGGCTGTAATGGATTGGTCATGGAAGACTCACAAGTAGATCATTGTAAAAGATCCTCCAAGGGATAACCAGTTTTATAATATCCTTCTGATTCATCTAGATCTTCCTAATATTGCTCCAAACTTTCTTTCTTACTAGCTACGACTTCATCATTGACATCAACTAATTAGGCTAACATATGTATATATAACTTTGAGAGTTCTAGGTGTTATAGGGAGAAGGAATGTATTCCTTTCCATTTCTATGAATTAGCTTGAACTAGCATTTGGATTCTAAATTCCTACACAAGATGCATAGACTAACTTGCATTTTTCCATAAGTAAAGTTGTAATGATCCTCAATGATATCAGCATATGTAGGGCTTCAATCTAGATGCCTAAGGGATTAGAAATGTTCAAGTATATCAAGATCTTTTGGATCATAGACACAAGTAAAATCTTCGTTGCTAACCATATCTACTATGTTTTGCAGTAAAATGGTTAAGAAGAAAGGCATAAATTGCAAATATTCAAGAGGTTTGATAAAAATTATGCAAGTCCCAACAACATGTAGCGTAAATGTAAGTAGGTTATCTCTAGCATATAGCATAAAATGTGAAATAAACTATTTAACATAATTATGATACTGTAAAAGAGGCTATTCAATGTGATTGCATAAATGTAATTTTACAACAAGGTGATTGGATCAACCTTTCACTTAAACATGTCATTTTTGTGGCAATAAGTAGCAAGAGTGAACTAAAGTTAAATGTCAATAAGCTTCGAGGACAATGTAATTCACATTAGCTAAAATGTGATTTTGGTAGAAATTGTGTTCACGTTGGGCTAAATATGCCAAGGAAGTAATGAATACACTGTTGTAGAAAATGTTCAATACAATCTCTATGCTATCACATTACAAAAAATGCATTAAAATCAGGTATTTGCATAATTGTCTTATTGCAGTGAAAATAATGAAAACAAGCAGTTGCAGTTTGATAGAAAAATTAAAGGGAGACCCTCTTTCTAGCACTAGAAACTATAACAATAGGAAAAATTGAATGCTGAAAGCTAAAAATACTTGAACAAATAGTTTAACCCTAGGATCTACAAGCCTAAAAGGTCCAAAGTGCCTTAGACAATCTTGTTGATCACCAAAGGACTTAAAGATCTGTTACCAGCCTAATGTTAATGAGAAGAGAGAATGACAAATGAACAAACAAAAACCAAATTTTTAGATCTATGAATGAGAAAACACTAGTACATAAAGAAAAAAAGGAAATAGCTAAAGTTTAGAAAATGCAAATCTAGGCACTATTCATAGAGGTTTCCAAAATCATATATCTACACCTAAGCCTTATAGTAGAGATGTCATAAGTCTATGATTTGCACTCAAGCCTTGTAGTAAAGGCTGCATAAGTCTTTGATCTACACTCAAGCTTGTTGGTGGCATCACTAGAGTAATTCTTTGGGACACAAAAGGGTGGGATGTGCTCTCCTATTATCATGAACATGCTCTTCTCTACTTGTTCTTTATTGTGGGATGATGCTTTGAGAATTGTACCAAAAGGTTCCAAAAGTTATCTATTAAAAGATCCTAGAAATGGTTTTGACATGCGCCTTTATAGGCTATTTGTTGTTTTACATTGATTTTTATATGGAAACTTTTCGATCATAATTTCATCAATGTATTTTGTGGTTTAGGCTAGCTAGCATAATTTTGATTTATGCTAGCTAGTATAATTTCCAACATAATTTTGATTTACACTAGCTACACTGATTCCTAACATAATTTTGATTTGTGTTAGCTAGTATAATTCCCAACATAATTTTAATTTACATTGGCTAACATAATTTCTAGTGTATTTCATAATTTACACTATGAATTATGCTTTACATTACAAGTTGGGATAGAAATAATTTTGCATGAAGATACCATTGGATCATGATGAAATAGGGTTACATACTAAATCTCTAGAAGGGATTCAAGGCATTTATTTTACTCTTGGATCCAAATTAGAGTTACGTAAAAAGTTATATGAAAGGGACTCAAGCCTTCCTTTTTTGAGTCAATTATGTAGTAAGGCTTCCCTATTTACAATTGGATTTCCTTTTAGATGTTTTAACAATTAAGATAAATTTATTTCTTGTTGGTTCTATGAAAGTACCTTGCAACATGGGTTGTATCTTCTAGCTTATTCCAAGTGGCATCACAATGGTTTCCTCTATGGTGAATGTGTTCTAATGCTTCTTACATGTGTTTCATGCAAAGTTTTAGTAGGACGATTAGATGGAATTCCAAGTGTCAATGTGTATGCTATAATATGATGCACTAGAAAGCATAGATGAAAAAGGATGCCATGTGGAAAAAGGATTCAATCATTATTGTAGTTATAGAGTTCTATTATGAAATCGTAATATGGTTCATGTGGTTATCTTGTGTGCTTTTTGTAGCTTATATCGCAAGCATTTATTCTTATGATGTTACCATAACATTACATGGATTTCATTAAGTCATGTATTCTCTATGGTTTGGTCAAGTTTGCTAATTGGTTATTAAGGTTCATACTTAGTCATTTAATGTTATCCGATGATTTAATTTTGGATGTTATGTTTTTCATATGGAATATAAGGAATTTAATGATGCTCCTTAAATGATTTGAAAAATTTATCTATAGTTAAATTCAAGGTATGACACATCTTATTTCAATGGTAAAAATTTGAATATTTTCTGCCACTATTTCTTTGTCGATTATGACCTACTATGACTCACATTCTTCAAAATGTAGTGCACTATGACTTGCAGTGTCTCAGCTTGCTGCCCAACTTGAAAAACAAGTAAATTGCACAAAATACACATACATAGACTATAACAAACTATGACTTGTAGTTTTAGGGCCAAACTACAATTGAATATGACCCATAGTGAACCCACAATTGCTTATCTAACTAGTGAAAAATACAATTACAAACATTTCACTTCTCCTAGGACATAATGAGGATGAGAATTAACCTCAATGAATAGGTTGATGTCCTCATCATTTTCCATTCCTACTAAGTACTTTATTTAATTAAGTTAGCAGAAAGGGCATAGCTAGTTGGTTTTAAAGAAACCTTGAGATGTTTTGAAGTCCACTATCTATAGTAGCGAATTCTATGTTATATTAGCTTTTAAATAATGTTATATAGAGGGGTACTCTAGCCCTAATGAATGACAAAAAATGAGGTTGTATTTTGGTTGTTGTTGATACCATATTTAAAAAACATTAATAAATCATATAGGTACATTTTATTTGATTCTATTTGGTCTAGAAAATATTATTATATATAATGAGTACACATCTCAATGTTTAACATTCTAACACTAAGATTTTGATGCTAGCTTCCACAAATTCTAAGCTTTAGGGGTGGTGATGGATTTATTATTTTTTCATCAACCCTATATGGTTATTGTTTGACTATTTGATGTTTGCATTTTTTGGTGATAACATTTTTGGATACAATAACCCATATGCATGGTTATCTAGCTATCTAATGTTTGGTTTCAAAATCCTTAAAGGAGTATTTATAATTTATTTTTCCTCCTTAATCATTTGGACTAATTTTCCTTTTTGTTTGTATCTCTCAAGTGAAACAACTATTTGTGATGAGGATTAGATGGAGAAGTGAATGCTTAGAATAAAATTTAGAAATTTTTAATGTTTTGTTTAAGTTGGAATTTTGGTATAATTTCTAAGCTTTAATGTTTGATTGATACTTTTGTATTTTTTTAATGCCCTTTCGTTAGCATGTGTGAACTTTGTACTTACCTATCTTTGGTGCAACTCAAACTTTGCCATTTAATTTAAATTTGGCATTTTGGTAAAAATGTGAAATTGGCTAATGTAATCCATTTTTGAAATGTTCCATAGCAAAATTCCTTAATTTAATTTGGTATTTTATGTTTTCCCTTATGGTGATAATGTTATGGATCTATTGCATATTTGGCTTTTGGCACTAAGGGTAACAAACTATTATTTCCTAGTGAATAGATTAGGTTTTGTATACAAATGGATATTAGCATTATAATTTTATTTATAAATTTTTCTCTAATTTTTTGTGCTTATTTGCACATATTATTTGTATGCCTACTACTTTTCCTATAAATATTTCCTTGCATCCTATCAAGTTTTATTAAGATAAATTTAATTTTTAGGTTGCCAATAAATTTTTCTTGATATCCTATCAATTTAGAAGCTTCAAGTTATAAGTTCAAATTTGGTAGGTAATGTTGAGTAATAAAGTTCTAATTTTACTATATATAAATGATTTTCATCCAAAGGATCAATGCTCATCTTGCTAAGGTAAGACCTTAGGAGGATCGATGAATAAGCAAAAGCCTAACCTCTTTCAAGTGGTTGCATCCTATCTCAAACCTAGGTCTTATGACTTAAGAAACAAGCAGCTTACCACCACTTTAAATAATAATCCCTTCTAATTTGACTATATATCTTGAGGATAAAAAAAAGTTTCAGGTTCTAACAAAAAAATAAAAATACCAAAATAAAACTAATGAGCAGCACATATCTCCTATGTCCAACTCTATGAATCACAAGAGTTCACCAGAGATCTAGCCAAATTCTGTAGACTTGGTGACCTAAGTGGATAATATTCCTTAGTGAATCATGTAGTTGTAATGTTATTTTTTTCTTAATGCAAACTTGTGTTTATCTGTGTGTATAGTTAAGTGTCATTAAGGCATAAGATGTATATATTTTTATAATTATTTTTAATATATTTTTTCTCCTAATGGTAAGATGATTGAATGAAAGTTAAATGATTAACTATCTAATTAATCAACTGGTTTATTTACTAACTACCCTAACATGGAGTATCCATTCCCACTTACTATACACATCTTTAACTAGTATTAACACTATTGGGTTACCAAGTGGCTATTACTAGGCTTACCAAATACCCATTGCTAGGATTACCAAACATTAATACGTTATGTTCAAAGTGGTCATACTCATGTATTTATGATTAATTATATTAACTAATTAAGAACATAAAAGAAAAATGCATGGAAATTAAAGTGCTACAATGAATGTAGGAAATCTCAATTTTAATGTTTTTCATGCTAATGTATTTAGGTACATAAACACTTAAATAAAACACTATACAATATCATAAATCCACACTGCAAGCACTCAGATGAAAAATATTCTATCTCTATAAGAAGAAAACTACAAGGGTTCAACTAAGACTAAGATCAAATGATGTCATAAATGCAAGAAGTACATGCATTTATATAGGTAGTGATTACATCAATGTCGATGTATCTATGACAACACATCCTACTATGCATCAACAGGGATACATTGATAGAGCTACACTAATGGGCATGCGTCAATGTAGCCTATCTTATTGATTATTTATCATACCTCTAAAATTGACCGAAAACTCATCCTTGAGTACATAAAAGTAGAATCAAGTTTCTTACAAAATTGAAAAGTATTGATTTATTTACAAAACATAGGTAGACTGATTCTAACTAACTTTGAGTACCAAATTGTACATTGTTACAAAAATGAGTGTCCATTACAAAACAAATTGAACACTTTTACAAAATTTCAGTAGGTACCTATAAAAATTTCCAAAGATATGATAAGCTCTCAAAAAATTCTTGGAGGTAGAGGCTCCTAAGGCTCTAATGGTCCCCTGTCCCATCTCGATGCTACTAGAAGTTAAGGTTGGCTTGTTGCTACCACTGCTTTTGCCAAAAGCTTAAAAGTATCCAAAAGTACTTTCATTTTCTCCTATTTTCTCCATGGATTATAAACAATCCACATAAATTCACCAATGTGGGCCAATGTAGGAATGCTACATGGGCATGGCATTGAAGAAAATAACTCCTTTGTATTAACAAACTAGACTATGAAGGTTTTCATTTGATATCAAATGTCTAATGAGGTTCCATACTTCCTAGTAGTCATTCCTCCTTCTAGCCAAGTCCTCAACAATAGATCATTGGTTAATGAATCTACTTATGAGAACTTCAAGCTTCACATTGGTTGTCTCTAACTTTATTTTTTTTCTCTTATGGAGCTTGAATTCTACCTCATAGAGGAGATAGGAACTAGTCATCAACTTCTCCAATTCTAGCCTTGGCCTCCCTACTATCAGAATCACCAATTTTTCATAACAAATGTTGCCAAGCTTCATGTATTCTATCATCTTTTCAATTTGCAACTCCTTTAGATGAATTTATGACCTTTTGTATGCATTCAATTTATCAAAGATGGGTGGCCATACATCATCTCTTTGTTAGAGTTTCTAGAAGGCCTCATTTATCTTTGCCTTTACTAACTAAATCACTTTTTTATTAACCTCATTGAAAAGCAAAACCTAGTCCCTATAATGACTCTTTACACATTCGAACTATAGGACCTCACCTATCTAGGTAGCTATCTCAATTATAGTCTTCTAGCAAAGAGCACAAACTTCCTCCATTAAGAGATTACAATTTTTAGCTACTCCTACTACTAGCATATTAATTCAAGAAATTGATTCTTTTGTTGCTCAACATTGCGCAAGCAATAACTATCCTTTGTGAGAATGAATTTTTCCTTCCAAACTTGCGATAGGTCCTTGTCAGTGTTGAAAGTAGTGGCATCTGACAAGGATACATCAGAGATTATGTCCTTCTTCACATTCTTAGCCTATTAAAGTCTCAGTTGAAGCTATTGAAAAGCTTCATCTCTAGTGAGCTGAAGCCTGAGAATGGTAGTGTTGGAGAGATGGGTCCACAACTTAGAGACTTTAATAGCCAACCATAAATTTGTTATAGTGGCCTCCTCGAGTTATGCATTGACAATTAGTAACTTACCCATTGTCTTGAGCATCTATGACTCGTTCTTTATGATGTCATCTAGAAATTTAAAGATCTTCAAAAGCAATTACTTAGCTCCAACTATTCTTTTCAACACATCCTCATGTTAGGTAGTGCTTAGTTGACCACTCCCTAATCTTGTGGACATACAGATTTTTTTCTTTAAGGCAATGTTACGTATTGACACTAGCATTCAAGGCTTTAACAATCTAGTCATCCACCACCTCCACCACTAACTCCTAGCCTATACACTACATGACCAAGATAGTTTCCTCCTTACCTTCCTCTAACATGACAAAGAAGAAGGCAACATTTTCTAAATATTTAGGAAACGTTTATCTAGGAATGGATATTATGACCTCTCGAGCACTTTGATTAATTCTTATGAATGCATGATTCCTTTGAGCTAATAATAGTAGGGTAATCTCATTGTCCAACTAGCTAATGATCCTTGTGAACTTGTTTAAGTAGTTCATGAGTGGATGGTAGATGAATGATTCTCCACCACTTGCAAAAATTTGTTGTTGTTGTAACTATTGCTTCCTAAGTTTCCTTATTCATTTAATAGATACAAGTGCCTCTGGCATAATCTCTAGATTTGCAAGTGGTGGTGGTGGTGGTGGTTGCTCCTCTTCTTGTAACTTGGTTGCTGCCTTTTCCTTCATCATTTCCTACTAGGATGTGGCATGAGCATGGTGGACCATATCATTTGTGTAATGAGCTCTTCCTTCTCTTTTGCACAATTTATGAATGAGGCATGGAAAGGGGAGGGTCTTCCTTGCATTCTCATTCTCCTAGAAACATTCCTCTATCTCTAAGAAAATGAGCTGGGGAAGATTAACTGGGAACTTTCCACTTAGAGTAGTGCATGCTCAAGCAAAGAAAGTAATGACTTTGGTAAGCCTCACTATTAGGCTTAGGTGATGAGCTACAATTTTAAATAATGCTATCTCTTCCTTGATTAAAGAACTATACTACTTACAGTCTACCTCATACCATCATTGCGCCCATTCTTTCTTCACCTCTAGATCCACCTACATTAAAATTTCAACCCATTTAACCTAGTGTCTAATAATCCTAGAGCCTCTACAATTACCTCAACTAAGTCTGAGATGGTGATGTCTTTGATTTTCACCAATGCATATCCTTGTTAGTTGTTCCAAAATAAATAAGCCTTCCTCATGTACTATTCTTTGTTGTTGGAGAGAATGAACCACATGGAAGACCCTTGTACTTATGTACAAACCTCCTTTGGTGCTAGCTCCAAGAAGGATCCAAAATTCAACTCTTTAATAATGGAACTCTAAACCTCCTTAGTCCTAATCTTCTCTAGGAAGGCCTCTATGAGTATGACTTCTAGGCTAGGCCTTGGCCTAGGGAGCTCCTCCTACCTAGATTAGCATGTTTTAGTAGTGGGAATCTAGCAAAAAAATTCCACTTTGAGCTCCTCTCAAATAGGTCAGGTGGATGAAATCAAATATATTTGTTATGTTGATGAAATTTTTCTAATTTTTAAAATTTTTATGAAACAATATCAAATTATGAAATCAGCATAACAAATGCATCAATTAACCATGATAGAAGGCAATGATGTGGTACAATATGAGTTGAGATTGATGGAAGAAAGAAACTGGTGTGTATGCGATCTACATCTAGGTCACATGAGATCCTTGTGAAGTTTGTAATTAAGATGATTTGATACTATCCCATTCTCAATCAAGGCCAAGTCCATTCTATTTTTAGTGACTTTGCATTGATGTAGCCTCTTCCTTCAATCAACAAGAGTTCATGACAATTCCCAAAGGATAACCACCACTCCAAGAGAATAAGAGAAGAGAAAAAGGAATATAGAAAGGACCTTAGTTAGTGGGTAACATGTCTTTCCAGCCCCATGTCTAAGGGATGTGCTTTAAACTCCCATGCTTATGTATTTTTCTTCACAAGAACCACTCAATGCAAAGACATACATCCTTTTATGGTTAACCATAGAAATGGTGATATACCAATGAAGAAAAAGAAAAAAACTTGAGTAAGAAGTTGGGAAGAGAATACGAAAAATTTCCTTGAGATCAAATCCTTTTACATTTCTTTTTGGTCCATTCTAAGTCTGTTGGATAGCAAGATCAATGATTACTTTTAGGTGTAATGTAGAAGGAATTCATGATCTCAAGATGCAAAGCCTTTGTAAAATAGATGGAATGAATGGATGTCATGGACCCACCACCTGCTACCATGAGAAAATTGACAATTTGTTAATAGAGATCATAATCAAAAAAAAAATTGGTCAATTATCAAATTAATCATAATAGTAATGGCTACATTAAATACCCTCCAGTATCAACAATAGTGATAGAAACATCAAATATTTTCAATAAAACTAAACAAAATAAAAATATAATTAACAAATAAAGGAAGAAAAGGAAAGGAAAGGAAAGAAAAGAAAGGAAAAATATATAAAATATTTATGAAAATGAAAGACATATAAAGAATTGTATAAAACAAAAGAAAATATGAAATATGAATTAGTCCTCACAAGGTATCAGTATGGATGGCCAGCTCCCCCATGAATGAGCTAAGAGAACAAGATCTAAAAAATAGAGCAGGTTTTTTTGGATGTGTTAGTGTTATTGGTTACTCTAGGTTCTAGGAACAACTTCACTTATTGGATGTTAACCAGAAATCATTTTTCTAGATGTAAAGGGAGGTAGATGGTCATGGCACAAGAAAGAAAAGTTACTTGAATGACATAAGGTCCTCCCCATAGCATTTAAAACTTAGTAGATTGTGATATATGCATAAGGTTCTAGTAAAGTGCCTTATTTCCTTGTTGAAACTTAACTCTTTGTATCTGTGCATCATGATGTTGTTTGGCATGTGCCTTGTGCACTTCATTCATTGTTGGGCCTCCTTGTCAATATTCATTGAGCACATTTAGTATTATCATGCATTCTCATTGTGCTAGATCAAGGTCAAGGTCAAGCTTAGAAGTGGTTGAGAGTGTATGAAGCTCAACTTGAATTGGAAGTTTAACTATCTTTTTGTACACCAACTCAAAAGGAAAGTACCCTATAGGAATTTTCCAAGTGGATTGATAAGCCCATAGACCATCACTGAGTTTTTTGCTCCAATCCTTCCTATAGTTGTTGATTTTTCATATTAGTATTTAGGTTATCTCCCTATTGGTAACTTTGACTTGACTGTTAGCTTGGGGGCTATAGGGAATTGTGAGTTTAAGTTGCACCCCCAAGTGTTGCATCAACTTGCAAAAATTAGTCCTTGTAAAATGAGTTCCACTATCAAAAATAAGTGCTCTCTGCATACCAAACCTATTTGCCACATTTTATTAGATAAACCATGCTATAGTGGAAGATGAGCAATAGATGATGGATGTAGCTTTGGCCCACTTATTATAGTAGTAAATAGTGACAATGATGTATGTCTTCCCATTGGACATGCAAGTAATAGATCCTATGAAGTCAATTCCCTAGAGGTCAAGGGGCTCCAGTGATTAAATATGCTACTAAAGCCCTTCCATTCAAACCATCATATCTCCATTTTTTTAGTAGTGCTTGCATGAACGAGAAAAGTGATGGGCATCCCTAAAAATCATTGGGTAGAAGTACCCTATCATGAGGATCTTTAAAGTTGTCCTTCTACTAGCATAATGGCCCTCACAATTGATTAGCATCAAGCGCACACCATCACACCAAGCCATTGGCAAAAATCTTGTAAAGGTTACCATGGATTTCCATGTAGTATCTAGCTTAGTAAAGAAACCATTATTTCTTCTTGTTGTAACATTATTATGGAGTCTTCTGAGTGAGAAGATAAATGATAAAATCATTATACTAGTTAATACCACAAGAAGTCTGAACATCAAGGGATTTAGCAAAGAGGAGTTCATCTAAAAATTAATCAGATAAAAGCTTCTCCTCCTCTTTATTATTCCATTAAAATCGAGATAAGTGATCAACAACCACATTCTTAGTTTTCTTCTTATCCATCATTGTAAGGTCAAAATCTTGTATTACCAATCATCGTATGACACAAGGGCTTACTAGTGGATAGCATTGTGAGCCATGTGCTTAAGGAATTTGTATCCAAGAACATAGTATCTAAATGTTTCCAATGAGTACACCACTACCATGAGCTCCTTCTCAATGATGGTATAATTCAATTGTGCATCAATAATGTTTCTACTTATACAATGGATATAGTGTGGATGTTTTTGATCATCTAATTATATGAGCACCACTCCCAATGCATAATTGGATGCATTCTTCATGATGTAAAAATATTTGAACCAATAGAGAGCACATAGAATAGAACTTTCTACAATATTTTTCTTTAATTACTAGAATGCATGCTCATATCCCTTGGTCTAGTCAAAGAGTGTATCCTTCTTGGTTAACTCCACCAATAGCTTGGTAATTTTAGAGAATTTCTTAATGAATCACCAATAGTAACCAATATGTCTAAGGAATGACCTTACATCATTCACTATTTCAGGTGGTTTTGTGATTTCTTGGATGATCTATACTTTCTCTAAAATCTTGTGCCCCAAGACTATGTCCTCTTGAATCATCAAATGTATTTTCTACCAATTGAGCCTTAAGTTTTCCACCACATAGTGTTTTAGCGCTTGCTTGAAGCATTTCAAAGCTTGCTCAAATTTGGTACCATAAGTAGAGAAGTCATCCATGAAGACCTCCACTCTGCTACAAATTTGCTATTGAAAAATGCTAATCACCATGCATTAAAAATTAGAAAGAATATTGCAAATGCCAAATGGAATATTTTTATATGAAAATGTTCCCCAAGGACTTGTGAAGGCTCTTTTAGGATGGTCCTCTAATGCTATCTAGATTTGGTTATAGCCACTATAATCATCCAGAAAACTATAATAGCCATTCCCTACATTAGTGTCCAGTACCTTGTCCACAAATGGTAATGGAAAATGATCTTTGAAAGTTCCCATGTTCAATAGCCTGTAGTCTATGTAGACCCTTCATTTACCATCCTCCTCTGATACAATGATGAGTGGTCTAACCCACTCAATGTCTATAATAGGATAAATAAATCCTACCATAAGAAGTTTTTTAGTTTTATCTTCAATAATTTACATAAGCATTGGATTCAACCACTTCTACAAATGCCTTTTTGGTTTTATGAAGAATTCTATGTAGATCAAATGCTAGCACAGTTGTGGTTTTGTCCCTATTAGTTCATGATATCCACTTGTTCATCACTTTCAGCAACTTCTTCTTTTGTGATTGAGCAAGATAGAAATTTATGATTACTAGCTTGATGTTATCAAGATAATAATATTCTAGATTAGCCATTAAGGTCTTGAGTTTAAGGAGCTCTTACTTGAACTGATCTAAGATCTCTAACTCTCCCCAATGCATCTAGGTGTGTGCATGGAAGTGTTGGTTGTGGATCTTCTCTATTTCATCCATATTCTCAATGTAAGTACTTGTGAAATCTTTTGCTAATTCCATACATATTTTTGAATCAACATGATTGTCTATGGTCAACCACTAGGTACCATCTTATTTTGTGATTGTTGCATATAGGCACCTTTGAATAGTTGATATTTTGGCATACTGATTATATGTTTTGATAGATGTTCTTTTCATGATTCATAATTTATGCATGCAATGGCACCTTGTATCACTATATGTGATGCATGGAACTTGTTTCTTCTCAATTTTACCAAATTCTTTATCCAAAGAGATTTCCAAGGAAAGGTCTCAAATCCTCATCTTAGCATCAATTGTTCTGAGCCAAGCCATTTCCATGATAATAGGAAAGTCCTATTTATAATTATCCATACAAATTACTAAGAAATCTACAATATAAGAACACCTACAGATGGTGGTCACAATATCCTCCACTAATCCCAAAGAGACAGTGATGGATTAATCAACAAGCTCTAGTCTAATGTTGCATTTCTTTAATGAAGGCAAGTTCAAAGTCTTATACATTTCCTGTGAGATTAAGTTTACTCCAGAACCTAAGTCTAATAGAGCCTTGCATGGATAACTTCCAATGATTTACAAATAGATAAGGGGACTCCTAGGATCAGATCATTTCATAGGAAGATGGCCAGCCACATAACTAATATAGTAGTGTGTTAACCTTTCTTTGCTAACACATACCAAATATAATGTTTCACTTGAAACATTAGCATAGGATGGCTACAATCTTACATGCAATGTGACATTATGTAGTTAGATAATCTAGAAAGATGTTTCCTATTTAAGATGAAGTTTTAACATGAAACATCAACATAGGGTGTAATGCCCGTATTGTAAATCATCTTATGAAGCAATGAAGAAGTGGTAAAGCATGAGTTCTATCTAGTTATTTTTTCTTCTCTCTTGGTTCATATTCTATCCGTATGTAGCTCATCGTTTCATTCACATTCAATTTTATTTTTCTATGAATTTTGGTTTCTCTTTTCCTTAAAGATAAAGTGGAATATAATGTTTTAATTCTCTTCATTTTGATTAAATATTTTTTTAAAAGTTTGAGATATTATTATGCTCTAGGTTATGATTATCTTTTAGCCCTATTTTACATTAATTCATGCATATTATTTAGGTTTAAAATAAATATTTTATTAAAAATTGATTATCAAGTATTTGTTGAAATATTGAAAGAAGATGTTTAATGATGTAGCTACAAAATGCTTGTGTGTTGCATTTGCATGTTAAAGATCTATAAGCTCATCTATGATGTTTTAGAAGAAGATATTCATTTTGATTTTATGGTATTCCATGTAAATCTTATTAACCTTTCATGTATTTCATTCATTTGTAATCATCCATGAATGTAATTGTTGGGAACAAGTAACAACTTATTTGAAAACCTCATGATCTATAATCCTAACCATATTTCATTTAGATATAAGCAATTTCTATGTAAAAGTTGATGTAGAATAATGCTCCAGGCCTTCTCAATGAAACTTCAATCTAATTACCTCATGTTTCAAATATATCTAAGACTTGGATTCAATCTTGGGTATAGCCACTCAAAAGAGGTTAAGCTTTCATTCATCCATCGACCTTTCCAAGACCCTGTCTTCATGGGATGAGCATTGAGCCTCTAGGTGATAATCCTTTATACATATCATGTTTTTAATTATTTCAAGATATTTTGACAATTTCCTTTTAGTATTTCTATTATTTGATAAAAATTTAAAAAATAATAAATTGATATTTTCCTTTTTTTTGTGCTAACATTATAACATTTAATATCTAGTAGCCATTTTGTCAATGGCACATTTGAAGTCTTATATTTCCAATCTCTACATTTCTATATCGCCCCACTTTCTACCTTGAAATTGAGCATCAAAACTTATGTTGCGACTTATAAATTTAGGTTTTCATTAAAAACTTCAATTTATAAAAAATTTCTAATTCCAAAAAGTAACAGTTATTTCTAAAGCATTTTCAGAAGGTGTGGTGATGAGTGGCGAGGTACCCCTACACTCAACCATACGAATACAAGTGTTTCATGCACGATCTGGTTGAACTTCAAGGACTAAGTGCTTACGTGCCTTAATGGAACACCTAGGGTTAATCAATTGTTTTCTTCCCAAACTTACTTGTATTGTCACAGTTGTATGGTTAAGTAAGCTTGAGGTATATGATTTTTATAGCTTTTACCTTTTTTATGTCTTCTACTAATAAAGGAGAGGGAAAGAGAACTAAGTAGCTAATTTATCTTAACTATTCACTAACTAGTTTCTAAATGTTTCTAACACCAGTATCCATTCCCACTTGTTGTACGCATCCTGAACTAGTGCAACGTTGCTGGGATTACCAAACGCTAATCGTTACTAGGTTACCAAGTGCTACACACATGCTCAAAGTGGTCATACTAAGTGTACTTAACTAAGAGGTTCAAAGGTTGAGAGAGATATTAATTAACTAGGAAATCATTAAAAATTCAACAATAATTAATTACTAATTAGCTTAATTTGTATGCTTCAAGGTTTATCATAAAGTTCGTCTTTATTTCCATACACAATTGTGTGCTCAGGTACAAATTGCTCGAATAAAGATCTGTTCACTCTATGACTCCTACTACAGACACATAGAAATAATTCTAACTCTAGAATAACAAAACTATAAGAATCTAGCTAAGGTCTAAGTCTAACTATGTTGGAGCAAAGGGCACCACCTCTTATTTATAGAAGATGAGGCAGGACGCGATATCACATATGTGATATCGCGTGGCAGATGCGATATCACGTATGCAATATCGCATACGTGATATTGCAGCTCATCATACCTCCATTACTGAATGAAAAATCATCCTTGAGTTCCTTACAAAATATTGAGAAGGTATGGGATTATTGACTTGAATGACAACTAATGGTGAATGGGGTGATGTGTGAATTGATCAACATTACAATACAAGGCAACATTAGTGTTCATGACCACAAGAGTGAATACTATACACAATTGACATCCAACCTTATTTGACAGCTAAGAGAGAAGAGAGAGAGAGAAGAAAGGATAAGATGTGTTGCTGCCGATGCCAAGATTGAACCTTCCGTTGTTCCTTGCACAACTATTCTATCCCCAGTCCATCCTGATTGTTTCTTCTAGGTCCAGTCCATTACTACATGATTACCATCTACACACAGAACACAGTCACATATGAGCAAGGATAAGTAAATCACAATATAGTTGATACCTTGCTTTGATGTAAGGTCCATTGGTTGAGTTGTGATATGGCCAATACGGGTTCTAGAGATATAACACTGGTGACTACCCAAGGTGTAGGGGTTAGGAAAAATTGAAAAAATTGGACCAAGGCCCCCATGACTAAGAGCGATCCTCCGGTAGCAATAGAATGGAAAAGGATAAGGAATAAGAAAGATGGAGAAAAAGAAACAATGACAACACCAATAAAATAGATGTCAGAGGTGGGAATGAATAAAACAAAACAAATGTTGATTGTGGAAATATTTAAGGGAAAGAAGTTAACTAATGCACCAAATAGGAATGCCAATGGGTCCTCCCAAAAGTAGGCTCATGCCCTTTATGCCCTAACAAACCCACATTCAAAGAGTTCATAGGCTATGGAAATGTCATTTGGGAGCAAGAGTTAAAGACTTAACCCTGAGAATTCACCAAAGAGAAAACAATGCATCAACCAAAATATATACTACTGACACAACCGGCAATGAGGTAAAAAATGGAGAAAGAATGATGGGAAGAAGAGAATGGAATGGAGTCCCAAGAGCAAGGTGGTGTATAGCCCCTAGTGTATTTATGGTTAATGTGACTGAGTAGATCTCATTCCAAATCTGGCCTCAAATAATCCACATCTAGTGACTTCGCATTAATACACTTGGCCAATCCATCCACTTGAAGTAACAAGAATGCTTTCGCCAAAGAGTCATCACCATTCTGAAGAAATGAGAAAGGGAAAAATAGGAAGTGAGAAAGGGCCTTAGTTAGAGGGAACATGTTTGTTTATTTCCATAACTAGTGCTTGTAGCCTAGATGATTATTTTTTCTAAGGGATGTGCTTTGAATTCTCACTGTTTTTTTTTATTTTTTTTATTTTTATTTTACATGAGAACCACACCATGCAAGGACTTATTATTTTTTATTGGCTCGGCTTCTCAAAAAGGGAGCAATGTTGGAATGGTAAGGAAAAATCAAGAAGAAAACATCCAAGCACCCAAGAGAATGGCTAGCAAAAATGCATCAAATCCCCTTGAAGTCACACCCTTTTTAGTCCTTGAGTCCTTCCTCAATTTGAGAAATGCCTAGTCACCGATTTGTTAATAGTTTTATTATTAAGAAAGGGATCGTACAGTTCCAAGCCAAGACATAGGAAGTGCGTTCTTTGGAGAAATAGGACTCTTATAGAGTGTTTAAAGGGCCCGTTGTAAACAACCAAAGTCACACAATGATGTGCAACATGATCTCTATGAGACATGAGCGTAACTGTTCTCCAAGACAATTGCTTTCTCACCTAGGGCTTGTATGAGAATAGCCAATAGCCTTTTCCATATGATGTCAATGGGGTCATGAAGACCTTTTTTGTGTATTTTTCTCTTTGACCCTTTTGTTCCTTTTCTCATCCTTTTTTTTGTTTCTTCTTTTCATTTTTTTCTTTGTTTTTCCTTTGTTTTGTCTTTTATTTTTCTCTTTGGTATTTTTGAAAGAGCTTGCTTTTAGTGCCATGCTCATGCTTGAGCACTTGCATTTTGCATCATGTATTGTGTACTGTGTTTTGTGTTGCAACTACTTAGAGAGTCATAGTGTGCAACAGTGTATCAAGAGTAGCTTTGAGGTGAGTAGGGAATGTATTTTGAACAGGACAAGGGGGATGATGGGGAAATAGGGAATCTATCGGGATTTGGAAATGTATTTATGAATGGACTAATTAACCCAGTTACGGGCATTAGGAAGAATGTGATACCTTGTCGTCATGATGAGGTGCATCTATGTGCGAACGCCTTAGGAGTGTCATCCTACAAACACAACTCCAAGTAGACAAGAAAACCACAAATGAAACGGTTAACTAAGAACTTTAAACAAGGAGATGGAGCCACTGTGTGTAATATCCAAAGTAGAAAGAATTATGAATAGCATCAGCTTCATCAAGGCTCATGAGATAAAATTATGCAACAAGTCTTTGTGGAACATGTACAGCCAATTGTAGTAACACATCTTTTTGAGCTTTGCCTGGTCGTTTATGATGTCGCTAGTTTATAGTCTTAGCAGACTGTTGTGGATTAGTTTTACGTCATAACCCTTTGGATGGTGCTAGTTTAGCATTATAGTAGACGGTGCATTGCTAGTTTATAGTCGTAGCGGACTATGAAGAGACAAGCCAGTTTATAGTCTTAGTGGACTCTGGATGCTAGTTTCATGTCATGGCAGACAGATGTGGCAGTTTTAGCATCGTGCCAGGTAGATCTCTATGGTGTCTATTTATTATCATGATTCTAGGACATTCTGTAGTATTAGTTTTAAGTCATGATGCCAAGACTATTCTATGGTATCAGTTTTAAGTCATGATGCTAGGACTATTCTGTGGTATCAGTTTTAAGTCATGATGCCAGGACTATTCTGTGGTATGAGTTTTAAGTCATGATGCTAGGACTATTCTGTGATATCAGTTTTAAGTCATGATGCTAGGACTATTCTGTGGTATCAGTTTTCAGTCATGATGCCAGGACTGTTCTGTGGTATCAGTTTTAAGTTACGATGTCAGGACTATTTTTTGGTATTAGTTTTAAGTCATGATGCCAGGATTGTTCTTTGGTAGCAATTTTAAGTTATGATGCTAGGACTATTTTGTGGTATCAGTATCAAGTCATGATGCTAGGATATCTAGCCCAATGTGAACTTTCAGGGCTTCTTGTAGTGTGAGTTTTGGGGTTTTCTTGGATTTTTGGGGCTTTCATTTTTGGGCTCAAGGTAAGGGCAATGTGAGCCATGAATTTTTGGTTTTTTGGCCTTAGGTAGGGTAACGTGAACTATGAATTCGCTAGATTTTTGGGTAGGGAATGGCTAGCATTTTAGGGGAAAGCTTAGCATGATGTTCAGCCTCCCTGGCAGCATGATTCTACTTGCAATCTGATTTTCAAGGGGTTCCAACATGAGTGGCTGGCGCCGACATGAGTGAAGGAAAAACCTACATGAGTTGTACAACGTGAGCTTTCCATTCAGCATGAGCCCTTTGGCCACAACGTGAGTTTCACTGGGAGAGGCCCATTACTTGTTTCATGTTTATGCCACTCATTTTTTTTCTTGATCCTTGCTTTAATGAGCATTTACATTCTATAGTTTTGTGTGGATTTTTCATGAAATGGAATTCAAACATAACAAGCTAGACTTCAATGTACCCCAACAAGCATTAAGTACACCAAATAAATATTGGTGCCCTTGTCCCATGGGGTAATTTTTGGTTTTTTTTTTTTGTGATTTTTTCCTATTGTTAGCACTTAAATTTCTTTACTTACCTAACATTTTGGTTGTATTCAGAGGACCTAAATCTTCTCTTCTTGTCGTTGAGCTAGTTGGTGTACTTTCTTGGTTTGGCCCCTTTGGATTGGACACACCTCCATATGATATGTGCATCAAGCCCCATGTGATATGGTTTCACCCTGGTGTTAATTCATTTTTTTCATTTATCTTGCAAAATTTTAATGTGGTGATATGGTCTCACCTGAGTGAACAATTGGCCCGTGACATCATCGAGACAGCGTTGCCTAGGTCTACACAAGGCATGCTTACCTTTATCACTGATATCGATGAAGGACTTTTCAAGGTTGTAGAAGGTCCTGCTGAAGATTCTAGATCTACATGTCCCTTGACTCATGTATGGGAGTTACCTTCTTGTAGTCATTACAATAGCAGCAACACACTTTTCCTAGCTCTCTGTGTTCATACTCTATTCCAGAACCCACCTGGGATGGTATATAGAGTGGACAGGTATGCTCCCTTATGTCTTACTTTAACTTTTGATTTCTTTTTGAATTTTATGTGATCATCTAAATGTAAATGTTGTTTTCCTATGCAGGCCTCTCCTTGATGAACATGGGATGGGCAATGATGATGGTGGGCTTACCTTAGCGCACACAGTGCTAGAGACATTCATTGTAGGCCCCATTCTTCATGTTGCAATGTTGGACCAGACAAAGGTGGCCCTTGTTAACTACCATAGATAGTTTTCAAGAGCCTTTGAGCACTGCCAAGTTCATGGTTGGTTACATGAGGAATGGTCTTCTAACGGGCCAATTTTTCCTCAAAGAATTGATCCTGCACCTATCCCCCCTACACCATCTATTGATGGTAAATGGACCATACTCAAGATTCCATTTTCTTTTTGATTGCATCATTGTGTACTATGTTCTTAATTCTTTGCTCTATGTTTTCTTTTTTATAGCAGCTATCCTCTCTGAAGAAATTACTATTGTAATAGGGCATACTGAGGCCACCCTTTTCATGAAGTATTGGGAGGTAGATTAGTCACAACAATGGTTGCAAAAGAAAGCTTTGACTTGATCATCAGCCAGTCACCCAGGCAGGTCTGATGGACTTGTTTACCACTTTGACTCCTACATTCCGGTTACTGAGATGATCACCATTATTGATTCTTTCAATGATGATGCTTCCTATTTTAGCACATGAGTTCGAGGAGTCAAGGTATCTCTTCATTTGACCACTGAATTTCTTTCTGATCTTTTTGGTGTACACATGAATGGTGCCACAGTGACCGTAGATAAAGCAACAAAAGAGGGCCAAGTCATAAGAGAACTTGAGCAGTGGTTAGGTGTGTCTTGGGGTCATAAGGGCTTTTCCATGTGAAATGATATGTGATCGATGGAGATAAAGTTCTTGTATCCTCTCTTTCAAGCACAAGCATTCCCTAAATCTCTTTCTCAAGGAAGAAACCTTGAGATTGAGTGTGGTTTTAGAGATAAGCATTCACTACAACTAGGCTCAGTTTCTCATATCTAGTTTTTGCGGGGAGATCATTAGGTTACGTTCAAACATCCATGCTAAATCCCACTTTACCTTTTCCTTCTTTGCAGGGTACTTACGTAGGTTTGCTGAGTTCCTAGTGGTTTATGATGATAATTGCTACATTTTGAGAGATAGTTCACAACTGTCTTGCCCTTGGATTCACCATTTGTCTAGCACCACTAGATCCCAGGACCCATCGGAAGACATTGAGGAATCAGTATCAGTTACTAGTAGAGGTGTGGCCAGCCATTCCCATCATTCCCATGGTAGCTTGGGATTGGAAACGCCTAGGCTACACACATCTGTTAAAAGAACTGAATGTTTGATTGGTGAGACAGTTGGGAAGTCCAAGACGAAGGTGAAGAGGAAAGAATGCTCAAGGGAGTCTGCTCCAAATGTGATTTCCCCAAGAGCAAAGAAGATTCAGTTTGTACTGCTAGTGGAGGGTAAGTATTTTATTTTATTTTTGTGTATTTACTTTTATTTTTTGTTTTGGTTTATATGTTATTAAAAGTACATATATGTTATGTGATACTAACTCTAGGATTCTAGTGTTATTCAGAGGAATGTCCTGAGAGGGAGAGAGAGGTCATGGCCCCGATACCTGAGGAGGAAGGAAAAGAAGGGGAAGAAGTAATCAAAAAATAAGAACCTCTTGGCCCACAAGAGGAAGATGTATCAAGCAACGTGGGGACCAAGCTTGCAGAGGCCTTGGATGCACTTGGGCATTCAAGTGATGAGAGAGATGTCCTTGATGGTATCTTTGATGGAGATGTTCATTGATGGGTTAGGCTTGCGGTCTACTTATGACAAGTTCTCTAAGTGCACCAAGGTGGAGGGATCTCCTAAGAGAACCATTACTACCACCTCTAGGGAGGCTTTGATAGGCATGTTCACTCTTGAGCGCCCTACCTGGACTTCAGTGGACAAGGGAAAAACCTTAGCTGTAATTGATCTTGGCTTGGAGGAGGATTAGGCCAATGTGCTCGAGGCAGAGATTCTACAGCGTTTGGAAGCCAACTTAGGGTCTTCCTAACTTGTGAGTGTTTTATTGTGGCTGTTATTTTTTTATGGTTTTATTATTTTCATTGTTAGTGTTTCTGTTTTTCTTGGTTTTGCATTTATAATTTGCTTTACTGCTCTTACTTATTTTTTTGTTTTCTGCCCTATTATAGAGACATGTTAATGATGGAGTTGGCCCCAATGGAGCAAGAGCAGATGATGAAGAGAATCTTGGGGACCAACCCTCCTCCATGAGCTTATTGTTAAGCAGACTTTAGCTATTAAATGTTTTGGATTGTTGGATGTTTGATGGAAACATATGGTTGACACATGTAATAATATGGACCTAGTTATGGCATAATGTATTGGAATTCTACAATCATGTTGACGTATCATTTTTTTTATTTTATGTGTTTTATCTTTTTATTTTATTTTTCAAGTATTATCGTGGACATATGCATGTAACTAAATGTAAAATGGGGAAAAATGTAAATCAACACTTGTGAAAGAGTAAAGTGATGAGAAGGCATAGGTCGAGGTTGCAATTTGTATTGTTTAAACAAAAATTTATCATAACGTAGTGAATGTTTGTAGACTTGTGATGTATTGAATCCTAGTTTAAAGCCATTTTGGGTTGTTCACATTAGTTTAAAGTCATGGCAGACTATTGAATTTGTTGCTAAGAAAAGAAAGAAAGATTCGATTTTATGCCATAGCAGGTCAAAAGCAATAACTATTTTAGAAAGCTTTTAAAAGGAGCCGGCCATTTCTAACTGTGGCTAGTTTAACGTCCTTATGAACATTTGCTGGCAGTTTAACGTTGTACCGAATGATTAGTAGTTTAATGTCATTTCAGACATTTAGTGATTCGCTCTAGTTATTGAGTTTCCTCTTAATATTTTGTAGTTTAATGTGAGGGGTAGGGCATGTAGGCATGATTTTATACTCACCATCCCCTTCATCGGTGATGTCAAAGAGTAATTCTGACCAAGAGACAACAATGGGAATGGCTCCTATGTTTGTGTTGTCTAGTGTTTCCTCAGTTTCGGTAGGGTTGCGAGTTAATGTTGGGTTCATGTCTTGAAGCATGCTCATAGTTCTTTGCTTAGGCTTAACTAACTTGATTTTTGACTCTTGATCTAGTCCAGGGTGTGAGGAAGCGAGCGATACGGTTGTATCCCCACGTATGATGATTTCACCATCCTTGTAAGGTAGGTGGATCTCTTGATGGATTGGTGAGGATATAGCTCTAAGTTAAGCCAGCTAGGGATGTCCTAGAATTAGGTTAAACCCTAGCATTTCATCAGCTACTATGAATTCAGTTGTCGTGGGGAATTGGTCCCCAGCTATGAAATCTGAAGTAACCATACCTGTCACCCTAATGTGGGAACCACTGAAAGATTTTAGGAAAGAGGTTTTTGTGGGCTATATTTTTTCAATAAGTCCTAGTTTTTTGATGAAGGGAAAAGGTATTACATTCTTCATCGCACCATCATCGACATGCACCCTACGTATCTTAAAGTGATTGATGTGTATCATTATGAACATAGGGGCTGAGGTGACTTCTCCTATTTTCTCATCTAACTTAATGTCCTTAGCATGAAAATCTAGGGATGTAGTCTTCGGTTCTTGAGGTTGCATGGACAATACCACATAAATGGATGGTTCATCTGTAGGAAGGTCCTCACTAATGGCGATCAAATTCAACATACGCACGAGTGCTTCCTGATGTACAGTTGAAGTCATTACTAGATCATATAGACTTAAAGAAGTGTTCTTTTGTTTTAAGGCTTGTGTAACTTGGGTCAATGCACTCGGTAGGTCTTTACCATTTGGGATACCCTTTTCTGTGAAGATTTTATCCATTTGACCCAGCATTCGTATTTCTCGTGAAGGAATTTTTGCATTGGTAATTGAGGATGTTGGGTTCGGGACACAACCTGTGACATTATCCTTGTTTTGATGACTCGGTTGGGTTGTTTTAGTCACTGCCGCTACCATTGTTTTGGATTTATCTTTTCTCGTATGTTGGCTCCTAAAGGTTAAGTAGGTTGGGTCATTACTTGTTTGTGCTGCCTTTTCTATATCTTTAATTTGCATAAATTCTTGGCTTAATGTGCGGGTTTTCAAATAGTGAAGCTTCGACTTAATAAAGTCATTCACGGTTGCCTTAAGGATGGTAAGTAGATATGTTTCAGGGATGGGCTCGTGAAGTTCATTCAAGGCTGCACTCCACCTTTGGATAAATTTCTGTGTAGGCTCTAATGGCACTTGTTTAATTTGAATCAAGCTATCCAACGTGGCTTTAGGTTTTAGATTGTACTTGAAACGGGTGAAAAACTAGTGCAACAAGTCCTCTAGAGAAGATATGGAGCTACGAGGTAAAGCTCAATACCAGTCTAGGGCTTTTTTGGTTAAGGACATAGCAAACACTCACAGAATTATGTGAGGCCATGCCTAAAGCAATAGGCATTCTATTCAAAACGTCACTAGGTGGGCGTTTGTATCTCCCTCTCCATTGTACTTGGTTAGCTAGGGTAATGCAACTCCTTTTGGTAAGGTTAACAGGGATCAAGGGTCAATTGGATCATCTTGATAGAAGTCTAGTACCTTTACTTCCTTAGTGTTCACAATTTTAAGGTTTTTTAATTCTTCTTCCAACGAGTGCATCACTTTTTTCATGTCTGCCCACTCTTGGGTGGTAGGTAGACCAGTGGGTTGAGTTGATGGTGGTTGATAATGACTCGATTGTTGCATTGTTTGTGGAAAGAGAGATTGTTGGACTGTCATTTGTTATGGTGGGATGACATTCGGGGTTGAGATTATAGGGTGTGGTATGCTGTAATTAGTAGAAAAGTTTTGCTGAACAACTAGTTAGCCCCACTGCCCAGTCCTAGGTTGTGAAGTGATTAGTGGTGCTTGTTGGATTTGCACTTGAGGTATGTAATGGATGGACATGGAAGCTGGTATGGCCGATGGCATCCTAATCACTTGAGGTTGAAAGGTCAATCCTGCATTAGTTTGGAGAGTAGGTTTTTGGGTTTGTATTTGTAGAGGTACAATGGAAGTGGACATGTTAGATTGAACATTGAACTTGGAGAAGATGGGAATAGGAGTGGGTACTTCCCGTAGAGAAGTTGGTGGTCGAAGTATAGTCTCCTCCAGGAAAGGTTGAAACAATGGGTTTGTATGGACATGGGGGCTAACAGTATGGTATGAATCCCCATGTTTAGATTGGGTTGCGAAGTCATCTTCCTCATCTCTACTCTGAGGCTCTATTAGAGGTAACTTTAAGGCTTGACTCCTTGCCATGAGAAGATGGAATATGAGTTTATGATGGTGTTTAGATAGCGGGATTATATCAAATGCTGAAGGGATGAACTCACAACCTCCTTTGTGGATAAGTTCATAGTCTCACTTCGCTTCTCTCTCTACATGATCGATAGGTAAGTTGGCTTTGATCTTGACACAAATGAAGTTATATTTTTGGGTGGAAGAGTTTCATAGGTAGGGTCTTTGCCCTGTAGCCTGAGTGACTGACACATAGGATGTTGGGGATTTATTTGTTCAATAACAGTTATAGGTTCTATAGCAGTCACAAGGTTCGAGGTTTCAGCCCCATAGTCAAAGGTCGATAGTGCAACTAGGTTAATTTGGGAGGATTCCATAATGAACATGAGTAAACTAGGCCAAATGAGTTGAACATGAGTAACTACAGCGTGAGCAACTATAGTGTGACTGATAGTGAAACAACTGCAATGTGTGCAGTACAACAACATGATTGACAGACAACATGAAAACTGCAGCATGAGCGATTGTAGCAACGTGACAGACAGACAACATGACAACTGTAGTGTGAGCAACTATAGTAGCGTGACTGACAAATAGTGTGACAACTATAGCATGAGCGATTGCAGCAGTGTGACAACTGCAATGTGAGTAACTGTAGCAACGTGACTGACAAACAATGTGACAATTGCAGCATGAGCGACTACAACAGTGTGACTGACAGACAACATGACAACTATAGTGTGAGAGACCGCAGTAGCATGACAACTACAGCATGAGAAACCGCAGCAGCGTGACTGATAGAGAGACTAACATAGACAGGATCGGTAGGTTAAGCTGGTGTACGTAAGATAGCTAGACAAGGTGAGCTTTAGTTTCAGCACTTAGTCTATGTAGTGTTTTGACAGGTAGCATTGTTAACATTTTGATGGACAATAGATGGCCCTCCTTCTAGCGCAAATTTACTGTACTGACCTAAATCGTCGGTGTAAAGCTAGAAGGGAAAAAAAACACCGAAAGATCATTGGGTAGGCACATTTGACCTTGCCTTCACCTGAGGGCAAGCTGGAAAAGTAAACAAAGGTAGAGTGCCTTGGATGGTTTGCACGTAAATCAACCAAGGACTTTCACAAGTGTAAACTACGGCTTGTGCTGGGGTTATCGTAACTAATGTTTTAAAATGAAAAAGTGTGCACATGAAATGTTAAAGAAACGTATGTAGAATTGGTAAACCAAAATGTAAACTAAATGTAAAACAAAGTAAATAGAATAATGGATCGTAAAATGAACTATATTGTATTGCTTAGAAAAGATGTGCACCAGTCAAAGCGTAGCTGCATGTGTGGATGGCAGGTCAAGCACCAGGCCCTGGAGTGATGTGATGTGATGTGTTTCAGAAGTGCTTGGATACTAGGAGTCAAGTGTGCCAAGTGCCCAAGGATTGCTGGTTTGAGTTCCCTAAGCTACCCAACTTCCAAATTGCCAACCTTGTTTATGTGAATTGATAGGGCATTTATAGGGTTGGGTTGGGCTCAGGTGTGGAATTCAAGAAAGGAATCAATAGCTGGGAGATGAGAGGAAAGTAGATCTAGCAACATGTGTTTGATGGATAGCTGTGTATGAGTTGGACATGTGTGGGCAAGCTACGTTCTGGACCAGGTGCATTGTATCTTACAACGTGTGACAACTCACTCAAGCCAGCTCACGCTCATGGCACATACAATTTAGAGCGTAAGAGCTCGATGAATGACAAATGATGGAAATTTACAATGAAATAACAAGAGAAATTGACTCTAGCTCACTTGAAACTTCTGGATTTCTGACTTGCCTATTGCAAGATGTCTAGCTTGCCTGCTGTAGGATGTCTAGCTTGCCTGCTATAGGATGTCGACTCGAGTGGTTCTGTGATTGTTTGAGATGTCCCCACCTAATTAGGACTTCTAGCATGAGTTTATTTTGTTGCAACGTATCCTCAACGTGTGTTTGGAGTGCTTTTGCTTGGGCATGACTAGCACTCACACTGCCAGTGTGAGTGAGGTGTACTTACTCTACACTCACGCCGGGCACACACGCTGGGTGTGTCCTCGGCATGACCTTAGCGTGAGTGATGTAAAATGAGAGATTTGACACCAAATTTTGATTTCTAAATCCTTTTCCTTGAATGCAACTATTGCCTGAATGTGTCTAACCCTAAGATTGATTTAAAATCTGGAATTTGAGCTTGAATGTGTCTGGTTTGGAGCTATTTTGGATAGGTCACACTGCACTCACGCTGACAGCATGTCCATAGTGTGAGCTACAGCATGAGTGACTTGAACATGTAGTTTTGGGTCTGAAACTTGGGATTTTGGAGGCTAGGACTAGAGGTTGTTGACCATGAACCCTGAGGATGATTTTCACCTTGGAAGTTAGATGGTTTCGACTCTGTTTGGAGGCTCCTGGAGTTGGTCATGCTGGACTCACGCTGCCAGCATGACTGTAGCGTGAGCTGCAGCATGCATGAAAAAATGTACACTTTCTGACCTAAAATTTGAATTCTGAATGCTAAAACCTAAATTGAACATTAGTAGCCATTTGAGGATGGCTTGCACTTTCAGATTTTGACCATTTTTGACTTGATTTTTGGAGGTCACAAAGTTGGTCACACTGGACTCACACTGCTAGCGTGACTACAGCGTGAGTGCCAGTGTGAGTGTGAAAAATGTGTTCAATTTGCAACATGAGTTTCCCAAGACAAACCAGCATGAGCTCTCCCAAATTTTACCTCCGAAAGATCAAGTGTGATTCATTCTTGCTTCAAAGTGTTAGGCCAAAATTACTGGTGTTTCATTGCCTCCTTCTAGCACCAATTTATTGTACTGACCTAAATCGTCTGTGTAAGGCTGGAAGGGAAAAAATAAACACCAAAATATCATCAGGCAGGCACAACTGACCTTGCCCTTGCTCGAGGGCAATTTGAAAAACTAAACGAAGGCAGAGTACCTTCGATGGTCTGCACGGAAATCAACAAAGGACTTCGTCGAGCGTAAACTACGGCTTGCGCTGGGGTTATCGTCACTAATATTTTAAAATGAAAACATCTGCGCACGAAATGTAAAAGAAAGTATGCAGAACTGGTAAACCAAAATTTAAACTAAATGTAAAATAGAGTAAACAAAATAATGGCCAGAAAAGCGAACTATATTGTATTGCTTAGAAAAGATGTGCACTGGTCAAAGCATAGCTGCACATGTGGATGATAGGTCAAGTGCCAAGCCCCAGAGTGATGTGATGTGATGTGTTTCAGAAGTTCTTGAATGCTACAAGTCAAGTGTGCCGAGGCCCCAAGGATTATTGGTCTAAGTTCCCTAAGCTACCCAACTTCCAAATTGTCAACTCCGTTTATGTGAATTGACAGGGTATTTATAGGGCTAGGCTGAGCTCGGGTGCATAATTCAAGAATGAAATCAATAGCTGGGAGATGAGAGGAAAGTGGATCTAGCAACATGTGTCCGATGGACAGCTGTGTATGAGTTGGACATGTGTGGACAAGCTACGTTCTGGACTAGTTGCATTGTATCTTACAACGTGTGACAACTCACTCAAGCTAGCTCACACTTATGGCACATACAATTTAGAGTGTAAGAGCTTGAAAAATGACAAATGATGGAAATTTACAATGAAATAACAAGAGAAATTGACTCTGGCTCACTTGAAACTTCTGGATTTCTCACTTGCCTGTTGTAGGATGTCTGACTTGCCTGTTGCAGGATGTCTGACTTGCCTACTATAGGATGTCAACTCGAGTGGTTTCATGGCTATTTGAGACATCCCCACCTGATTATGACTTCTAGCGTGAGTTTCTTTTGTTGCAATGTGTCCTCAGCATGCATTTGGAGTGCTTTTGCTTGGGCGTGACTAGCATTCACGCTACACTCACACTACCAGTGTGAGTGAGGTGTACTCACGCTGCACTCATGTTGGGCACTCACACTGGGCATGTCCTCGGCGTGACCTCAGTGTGAGTGAGGTAAAATAAGACATTTGATGCCAAATTTTGATTTCTGAAGCCTGTTCCTTGAATGCAACTATTTCCTGAATGTGTCTAACCCTGAGATTGATCTAAAATCTAGAATTTGAGCTTGAATGTATCTTGTTTGGAGCTATTTTAGATAGTTCACGCTGCACTCATGATGCCAGCGTGTCCACAGTGTGAGCTGCAGTGTGAGTTACTTGAACATGTAGTTTTGGGTCTAAAACTTGGGATTTTGGAGGCTGGGACTAGAGGTTATCGACCATGAACCTTGAGGATGATTTGCACCTTGGAAGTTGGATCGTTTTGACTTGGCTTGGAGGCTCCCAGAGTTGGTCACATTGGACTCACGTTGCTAGTGTGAGTGCAGCGTGAGCTGCAGCATGCATGAGAAAATGTACACATTTTGACCTAAAATTTGAATTCTAAATAATGGAACCTAGATTGGACATCAGTGACCATTTGAGGATTTCTTGCACTTTTATATTTTGACCATTTTGACTTGATTTTTGGAGGTGACAAAGTTGGTCATGCTAGACTCACGCTGCCATCTTGACTATAGCATGACTGCTAGCGTGAGTGTGAAAAATGTGTTCAATTTGCAGCATGAGATGCCTAGGACAAACCAACGTGAGTTCTTCCAAATTTTACCTTCGAAAGGTCAAGTGTGAGTCATTCTTACTTCAAAGTGTGAGGTTGAAATTAGTGGTGTTTCATTGGCCCCTCTTTGTTGACATCTGGAGGAATCCACTTGAGGCGTCAAAAAGAAGTACAAAACACCATGAGCAACCAAGCACCAAGCATTAACTGTTGACCCTTGGCTGGATGTCATCACACCATTTTCAAAAGTACATGGGGTCGGGGAAATGAGATTCACGATGCATGGGGATTGGTTGTAACCAGGGGGAATCAAGAGTTACTCAAGGTTTATAATTGCTATTGGAATTGTGGAAGAGGAATGCTCTCATGTGAACAAGTCATGTTTTTGGTCCTTGTTAATAGCTAGTGTTTAGCAGAATCGGAGCCAAGACATAGAAAGTGCATTCTTTGGAGAAACATGACTCTTATAGA
Source organism: Gnetum montanum (assembly GCA_015680685.1). Lineage (NCBI taxonomy): Eukaryota > Viridiplantae > Streptophyta > Gnetopsida > Gnetales > Gnetaceae > Gnetum > Gnetum montanum. Next base: position 94,793 of record MNCI01037638.1, read on the forward strand.
TTGTTTACTAGGCCCATTGTAAACAACCAAAGCCATGCAATAATGTGGAACATGATCTCTTTGAGACATGAGCGTAACTATTTCCCAAGACAATTACTTTCTCACCTGGGGCTTGTATGAGAATAGCCAATAGTCTTTTCCTTATGATGTCAACGAGGTCATAAAGACCTTTTCTATGTATTTTTCTCTTTGACCCCTTTTTTCCTTTTCTCCTCCTTTTTTTTTGTTTCTTCTTTTTGTTTTTTTCTTTGTTTTTGCTTTGTTTTGTCTTTTATTTTTCTTTTTTTTCTCTTTGGTCTTTTTGAAAGAGCTTTCTTTTAGTGTTGTGCTTGTGCCTGAGCACTTGCATTTTAAATCATGTACTATGTACTATGTTTTTTGTTGCAACTTCTTAGAGAGTCACAGTGTGCAATAGTGTATCAAGAGCAGCTTTGAGGTGAGTAGGGAATGTATTTTGAACAGGACAAGGGGGCATGATGGGGAAATAGGGAATGTATCGGGATTTCAGAATGTATTTATGAACAGATTGATTAACCCAATTACGGGCTTTAGGAAGAATGTGATACCTTGTCATCATGATGAGGTGCATCTGTGCATGAATGCCTTAGGAGTGTCATCCTGCAAACACAACTCCAACTAGACAAGAAAACCACAAATGAAATAGTTAACTAAGTACTTTAAATAAGGAGATGGAGCCACCATGTGTAATATCCAAAGCAGATGGAATTATGAAGAGCATCAGCTTCATCAAGGCTCATGAGACCTAATTATGCAGCAAGTCTTTGTGGAATATGTATAGCCAATTGTAGCAACACATCTTTTCGAGCTTTACCTGGTCATTGATGATGTCACCAGTTTATAGTCTTAGTAGACTGTTGTGGATTAGTTTTACATCATAACCCTTTGGATAATGCTAGTTTAGCGTCATAGTGGATGATGCATTACTAGTTTATAGTTGTAGCGGACTGTGAAGAGACAAGCCAGTTTATAGTCTTAGTGGACTCTGGATGCTAGTTTCACGTCATGGCAGATAGATGTGGCAGTTTTAGCATCGTGCTAGGCAAAGCTCTATGGTATCGATTTATTTTCATGACTCTAAGAAATTCTATGGTATCATTTTTAAGTCATGATGCCAGGACTGTTCTGTGGTATCAGTTTTAAGTCATGATGCCAGGACTATTCTGTGGTATTAGTTTTAAGTCATGATGCAAGGACTGTTCTATGGTATCAATTTTAAGTCATGATGCCAGGACTGTTCTGTGGTATCAATTTTAAGTCATGATGCCAGGATTGTTTTGTGGTATCAATTTTAAGTCATGATGCCTAGACTATTTTGTGGTATCATTTTTAAGTCATGATGCCAAGACTATTTCGTGGTATCAGTTTTAAGTCATGATGCCAGAATATCCAGCCTAGCGTGAACTTTTAGGGCTTCTTGTGGTGTGTGTTTTGGGGTTTTCTTGGATTTTTGGGGCTTTCATTTTTGGGCTCAGGGCAAAGGAAACGTGAGCTGTGAATTTTTGGTTTTTTGGCCTTAGGAAAGGCAGTGTGAGCTGCAAATTCTCTGGATTTTTGGGTGGGGAATGGCAAGCATTTTAGGGGAAAGCTCAGCATGAAGTTCAGCCTCCTTGGCAGCATGAGTCTAGGGTTCCCTGCAACATGATTTTTAGGGGGGGGGGGGGGGGGGGGGNGTAGGGAGGAAGAATTTCTTTTTATTTTTTCATTTTTCATTTGACTTGTAGCATGGGCTGCAGTGGCAGAAAGCCTATTTATTTTTCCTATAGCGTGAGCTATGTTACAAGGGAGACTGGGAAGGTTTCCAATTTATTATTTTGCTAGGCCCAAATAGCGTCAATTCAACCTTTTGTTTGTTTATGCATGCATAATTTCCAAGGCTTCCCTAGGTTTTCAGACTTGGCAACGTGAACACAGGTTCCAGGGCAACATGAGCTAACTCCCAGCATGAGTTGGAATGCGAGAAAACCATCAAGAATATTGAGGAGATAGGGGAGATAGGCATCATGATTTTGCTGGACAGGCCCAACGTGAATGTGAGTTAGGGATGTTAGCTCCTAGCATGAGCTAACGCTAGAGCAATTCCAACATGAGTGGCTAGCGCCAACGTGAGTGAAGGAAAAACCTGCATGAGTTGTATAGTGTGAGCCCTCCTTTCAGCGTGAGCCCTTTGGCCATAGCGTGAGTTTCATTGGGAGAGGCCCATTACTTGTCTCATGTTTATGCTGCTCATTTGATTTCCTGATCCTTGCTTTAATGAGCATTTATGTTCTACAGTTTTATGTGGATTTGTCGTGAAATTAAATTCAAACATAACAAGCTAGATTTCAATGTACCCCAACAAGTGTAAAGTACACTAAATAAATATTGGTGCCCTTGTCCAATGGGGTGATTTTTGGTTTTTTATGATTTTTCCCTATTGTTAGGACTTAGATTTCTTTACTTACCTAACATTTTGGCTATATGTAGAGGACCTAAATCTTCTCTTCTTGTCGTTGAGCTAGTTGGCATACTTGCTTGGTTTGGCCCCTTTGGACTGGACACACCTCTCTATGACATGCGCATCAGGCCTCATGTGATATGGTTCCACCCACGTGTCAATTCATTTTTGTCATTTCTCTTCTGAAATTTTAATGTGGTTATATGCTCTCACCTGAATGAACAATTGGCCTGTGACATCATCGAGACAGCGTTGCCTAGGTCTACATAAGGCATGCTTGCCTTTATCACTGATATCAATGAAGGAATTTTCAAGGTTGCAAAAGGTCCTATTGAAGGTCCTAGATCTACACGTCCATTGACTCGTGTATGGGAGCTACCTTCTTGTAGTCATTACAACAACAGCAACACACTTTTCCTAGTTCTCTGTGTTCATACTCTATTCCAGAATCCACCTGGAATGGTATATAGAGTGGACAGGTATGATCCCTTGTGTCTTACTTTAACTTGTGATTTCTTTTTGAATTTTATGTGATCATCTAAATGTAAATGTTGTTTTCCTATGCAGGCCTTCCTTTGATGAACATGGGATGGGCGATGATGATGTTGGGATTGCCTTAGCGCACACAGTGCTAGAGACATTCATGGCAAGCCCCATTCTTCATGTCACAGTGTTGGACCAAACAAACGTGGCCCTTGTTGACTACCATAGAAATTTTTCAAGAGCCTGTGAGTGCTACCAAGTTCATGGTTGGTTACATGAGGAATGGTCTTCTAATGGGCCAATTTTTCCTGAAAGAATTGATCCTACACATATCCCCCCTACACCATCTATTGATGATAAATGGACCATACTCAAGATTCCATTTTCTTTTTGATTTCATCATTGTGTACTATGTTCTTAATTCTTTGCTCTATGTTTTCTTTTTTACAGCAACTATCCCCTTCAAAGAAATTACTATTGTAACAGGGCGTACTAAGGCCACCCTTTTCATGAAGTATGGGGAGGTAGATCAGTCATAATAGTGGTTGCAGAAGAAAGCTTCTGACTTGATCATCAGCCATGTCACCCAGGTAGGTTTGATGGACTTGTTTACCACTTTGACTCCTAGAATTCTGGTTACTAAGATGATCACCATTATTAATTCTTTCAATGATGATGCTTCCTATTTTAGCACACGATTTTGAGGAGTCAAGGTATCTCTTCATTTGACCACTCAATTTCTTTTTGATCTTTTTGCCATACCCATGGATGGTGCCACACTGACTGTAGATAAAGTGATAAAAGAGGGCTAGGTCATAAGAGAGCTTGAGCAGTGGTTAGGTCTGTCTCGGGGTCCTAAGGGCTTTGCCATGCGAAATGATACCTGATCGATAGAGATAAACTGCTTTTATCCTCTCTTTCAGGCATAGGCATTTTCCAAATCTCCTTCTCAAGGTAGAAACCTTGGGATTGAGTCTACGCATGTTATGCGTGTGGTTTTAGAGATGGACATGCACTACAACTAGGCTTAGTTTCTCGTATCTGGTTTTTGTGGGGAGATCATCAAGTTACGTTCAAACATCCATGCTAAATCCCACTTTACCTTTGCCTTCTTTGCATGGTACTTACGTAGGTTTGATGAGTTCCTAGTGGTTTATGATGATAACTGCTACGTTTTGAGAGACCATTCACAACTGTCTGACCCTTGGATTTGCCATTTGTCTAGCACCACTAGATCCTAGGACCCACCAGAAGACATTGAGGAATCAGTATCAGTTACTAGTGGAGGTGTGGCAAGTTGTTCCCATCATTCCCATGACAGCTTGGGATTGGAACTACCTAGGCTGCGCATATCTATTAAAAGGGCTGAATGTTTGATTGGTGAGCTAGTTGGGAAGTCCAAGACGAATGTGAAGAGGAAAGAATGCTCAAGGGAGCCTACTCCCGATGTGATTTCCTCAAGAGCAAAGAAGATTCGATTTGTACTACCAATGGAGGGTAAGTATTTTATTTTATTTTTGTGTATTTACTTTTATTTTTTGTTTTGGTTTATATGTTATTAAAAGTACATATATGCTATGTGATACTAACTCTAGGATTCTAGTATTATTCAGAGGAAAGTCCTAAGAGGGAGAGAGAGGTCATGGCCCTGATACCTAAGGAGGAAGAAAAAGAAGGGGAAGAACCAATCGAGGAAGAAGAACCTATTGGCCCATAAGAGAAAGATGCAACAAGCAACATGGGGATGAAGCTTGCGGAGGCCTTGGATGCACTTGGGCAGTCAAGTGATGAGAGAGATGTCCTCAATGGTTTCTTTGATGGATCTTTGCAACTTGAAGATCTGCTCGGGCTAAACAGTGAAGGGCTTTTTGGTATGTTCATTTTAGCTTAATCCATATTCTGTGTCTTCTAATTTTCATGTGTTGTTCTTGATTATCTTGATTATCTTTAGCACTAGAAGTAGATGTTGAGATTTCTAAGGCACATACATCCTAGGAAGCAACATCAAGATCACAGATTCTGATTGAAGAGACCTTCCCTATTCATCCCACATTAACTGAACAGCTAAGGCCATGGCCTAAGATGCCTAGCAAAATGGATTTTATTAAGGGCATCGTTAATGATGTGGTTACTTGCCTATGAGAAGCTCATCTAGAACTAGGTATGCTAAGTGTCTGGTTTCATTTGTGTTTCTCTGCGTTCATTATTGATTATAGATGATTCATGTGTATGGTACTTACACTTGTAGGCGCTAAGCTCCAGTGGGATCCTTCTGAAGCTACTCACATTGATTCTCTCCCTGAATTTCTAGGGAATATTGATGAAATCCCTAAGAAGTTTTATGATGCAGTTTCTGATTGCATCGTACAGAACACCAAATCACTTTGGACTTGTAGGCGTTCGATTGAGTATCTATGGGATGAGGTCCACTCATTGAAGGAATTCCTAGCAAAGGAGAGAGAGGAGAAAAGATATCTCCAATCCTGTTACGATCTTGCTACTGCTAGGCTATCCAGTGATAGCACATGACGTACATCCGAAATCACCTACGCATGTTACTGGACAGTTTTGAATAGCAAAGTGCAAGTGACACGGGACTTAGTAGAACAAAGAGCACAGATGGACCTACTGAATAGAAAATGTCATGATTGGAAGTCCTTTGCCACAAAAGTATGGAAATGGGGCCAAGACCAAAAGGACCACAAGCATCAGTATAAGAAATGGTTAAAGGAGGAGTCAATTGAACATCACTGGATGGAGATGTTCATCGATGGGTTAGGCTTGTGGTTTGCTTATGACAAGTTCTCTAAGTGCACCGAGGTGGAGGGATCTCTTGAGAGAAACATTACTATTGCCTCTAGGGAGGCTTCAAAAAGCATGTTCACTCTTGAGCACCCTACGTAGACTTCAGTGAACAAGGGGAAAACCTTGGCTACCATTGATCTTGGCTTGGAGGAGGATTGGGCCAATGTGCTCGAGGTAGAGATTCTACGGCATTTGGAAGCCAACTTAGGGCCTTCCTCACTTGTGAGTTTTTTATTGTGGATTTTATTTTTGAATGGTTTTATTGTTTTCATTGTTAGTGTTACTGTTTTTCTTGGTTTTGAATTTATAATTTTCTTTACTGCTCTTACCAATTTTTTCGTTTTCTGCTTTCTCATAGATACATGTTAATGATGGAGTTGGTCCCAGTGGAGCAAGAGTGGATGATGAAGAGAATCTTGGGGACCATCCCCCTCCATGAGCTTATTGTTAATCAAACTTTAGCTATTAAATGTTTTGGATTTTTGGATGTTTGATGGAAACATATGGTTGACACATGTAATAATATGGACCTAGTTATGGCATAACGTGTTGGAATTCTACTATCATGTTGATGTATCATTTTTTATTTTATGTGTTTTATCTTTTTATTTTCTTTTTCAAGTATTATCGTGGACATATGTGTGTAACTAAATGTAAAATGGGGAACAAAACATAAATCAACACTTGTGAAAGAGTAAAGTGACGAGAAGGCATAGGTTAAGGTTGCAATTTGTATTATTTAAACAAAAATTTTTCATAACGTAGTGAATGTTTGTAGACTTGTGACATATTGAATCCTAGTTTAAAGCCATTTTAGGCTGTTCACATCAATTTAAAGTCATGGTGGACTATTGCATCTATTGCTAAGAAACGAAAGAAATATTTGGTTTTATGCCACAGCGGGTCAAAAGCAATAACTATTTTAGAAAGCTTTTAAAAGGAACCAGCCATTTCTGACTGTGGCTAGTTTAACGTCATTGCGGACATTTGCTGGTAGTTTAACGTCGTACCAGATGATTAGTAGTTTAACATCATTTTGGACATTTAGTGATTCGCTCTAGTTATTGAGTTTCCTCTTAATCTTTTGTAGTTTAACGTGAGGGGTAGGGCATGTAGGCACAATTTTATACTCACCATCCCCTTCATCAATAATGTCAAAGGGTAATTCCGACCAAGAGACATCAATGGGAATGGTTCCTATGTTTGTGTTGTCTAGTGTTTCCCCAGTTTTGGTAGGGTTTCGAGTTAACGTTAGGTTCATGTCTTGAAGCATGCTCATAATTCTTTGCTTAGGCTCAACTAACTCAATTTCTGACTCTTGATCTACTCCAAGGTGTGAGGAAGTGAGCGATACTATTGTATCCTTATGTATGATGATTTCACCACCCTCATAAGGTAGGTGGATCTCTTGATGGATTGGTGAGGATATAGCTCTAAGTTGAGCCAGCCAGGGATGTCCTAGAATTAGGTTAAATCCTAGCATTTCATCAACTACTATGAATTTAACCTTTCGTGGGCAACTGGTCCCTAACTATGAAATCTAAGGTAACCAAACATTTCACTCCAATGTGGGAACCACTAAAGGATTTTAGGAAAGAGGTTGTTGTGGGCTGTATTTGTTCAGTAAATCCTAGTTTTTTGATGACACGAAAAGGTATTACGTTCGTCACCGCACCGTCATCGACGTGCACCCTATGTATCTTGAAGTGATTGACCTGTATCATTATGAACATAGGGGTTGAGGTGACTTCTCCTATTTTCTCATCTAACTTAATGTCCTTAGTGTGAAACTCTAGGGATGTAGTCTTCGAGTCCTAAGGTTGCGTGGACAATATTGCATAAATGGATTGTTCATCTATAGGAAGGTCCTCACTAACGGGGATTAAAGTCAACATACACACAAGTGCTTCCTGATGTACAGTTGAAGTCATTACTAGATCTTATAGACTTAAAGAAGTGTTTTTTTGTTTTAAGGCTTGCATGACTTGGTTCAACGCACTCGCTAGGTCTTTACCATTTGGGATACCCTTGTCTCTGGAGATTTGGTCCATTTGACCCAGCATTTGTATTTCTCGTGGAGGAATTTTTACGTTGGTAACTAAGGATGCTAGGTTCAGTACACAACCTGTGACATTATCCTTGTTTTGATGACTTGTACTAGGCTCATTAATGGATGGGCCTATGGGAATAGTGTTCAATAGTGTGGGCTTCAGTGGTCCTAATTTGTGCTGATGGTTCTCTCTTTCCAGGCACTCTCTTGTTAGTCTATCGGCAAGACGTTCTTGTAGAGGTCGTGGAGGAATGAAAGTGGGTTGTGTGTCAGGATATTTTGGCACCTAAATCACAAAGGGAATGGGTTGGTTTTTAGATGGTATGGTTGTTGTTGTTGTAATAGAAGGAGGTACATGGATAACAAATGGTTTTCGTGGTGTAGGGGATGTGTGTATGATGAAAGGGGTTTGAGAAGATGTTGAGGTAGGTGTGTTTTTTGAAGGCCTAGGAATCACAAAAGGTTTTCGCGGGACATCTTCTCTATTCTCAACATGGATAGTGTTAATCACATATGGTGCATCATTGGTGTTGAGATGATCCTTGTAAACCTCCATAGGTTGGTTTTGGGGTCTTACCTGGTTTGCCTCATCAAATACTACTTCACCCCTATCAATCATCTGTTGTATATCTTGCTTCAAGGTGAAATAGTAATCGGTCCCATGAACACATTGCTAGTGATATTCATAAAACCTATCCAATTGAAAGCCTTTTGGAATGGGGGGCTCATTAGCTGTTGCTAGAGCTAGGTTCTTGGCCAACTCACAAAATTGATCATGTTTTTGAGAGGCCGCAAGAGACATTTGTTTATGCAAGGCTTCATAGACAAGGGTGTATATTGAGTAAGGTCTTTTCTTTCAAATGTATGGGCATGGCTTGTGTTGGTGTTTCTATTTGAGGAAGTTTTGGGTGTAGGCATAGGTGTTTTTCTTTCATAGTTGTTTGGGACAACAGGTTGTTTTCCCTTTTATTCTGGATGACTAGGTTGGGCTATTTTAGTCACTGCTGCTACCATTGTTTTGGATTTATCTTTCCTCATATGTTGGCTCCTAAAGGTCAAGTAGGTTGGGTCATTACTTGTTTGTGCCACCTCTTCAATATCTTTAATTTTCACAAATGCTTGGCTTAATGTGCAGGCTTTCAAATAGTAAAGCTTCGACTTAATAAAGTCATTCATGGTCACCTTAAGGATGGTAAGAAGATATGTTTCAGGGATGGGCTCGTGAAGTTCATTCAAGGCTGCACTCCACCTTTGGATAAATTTTTGTGCAGGCTCTAATGACACTTGTTTAATTTGAATCAAGCTATCCAACGTGGCTTCAGGTTTTAGATTGTACTTGAAACGGGTGACAAACTAGTGCAACAAGTCCTCTAGGGAAGATATGGAGCTACGAGGTAAAGCTCGGTACCATTCTAGGGATTTTTTGATTAAGGACATAGCAAACATTTGCAGAATTACATGAGGCCATGCATAAAGCAATAGGCATTCTATTCGAAACATCACTAGGTGGACGTTTGGATCTCCCTCTTGATTGTACTTGGTTAGTTGGGGTAATGCAACTTCTTTTGGCAAGGTTAACGAGGGAATCGAGGGGTTAGTTGGATCATCTTGATAGAATTCTAGTACCTTGACTTCCTTAGTGTTCATAGTTTTAAGGTGTTTTAATTCTTCTGCCAACGAGTGCATCATTTGTTTCATGTCTACCCACTCTTGGGTGGTACTCAGACTGGCAGGTTGAGTTGGTGGTGGTTGATAATGACTCAACTGTTGGATTGTTTGTGGAAAGAGAGATTGTTGGACTATCATTTGTTGCTATGGAATGACATTTAGGGTTGAGATTATGGGGTGTGGTATGCTATAATGAGTAGACAAGTTTTGCTGAACAACTGGTTGGATCCATTACCCAGTCATAGGTTGTAAAGTGATTAGTGGTGCTTGTTGGATTTGCACTTGAGGTATGTAATGGGTGGACATGGAAGCTAGTATGACCAATGGCATCCCAATCACTTGAGGTTAAAAGGTCAATCTTGCATTAGTTTGGGGAGTAGATTGTTGGGTTTGTATTTGTAGAGGTACGATGGAAGTGGACATGTTAGATTGAACATTGAACTTGGAGAAGATGGGAATAGGAGTGGGTACTTCCCATAGAGAAGCTGGTGGTGGAAGTATAGTTTCCTCCAGGAAAGGTTGAAACAATGGATTTGTATGGGCATGTGGGCTAACGGTATGGTATGAATCCCCATGTTCAGATTAGGCTACGAAGTCATCTTCCCCATCTCTATTCTAAGGCTTTATTGGAGGTAACTGTAAGGCTTGACTCCTTGTCATGAGAAGCTAGGATATGAGTTTATGATGGTGTTCAAACAGTGGGATTATATCAAATGCTGAAGGGATGAACTCACAACCTCCTTTGTGGATAAGTTCATAGTCTCGCTTCGCTTCTCTCTCTACGTGATCGATAGGTAAGTTAGCTTGGATCTTGACACAGATGAAGTTATATTGTTTGGGTGTAAGAGTTGCATAGGTAGGGTCTTTGCCCTGTAGCCTGAGTGACTAACGCATAGGACCTTGGGGATTTATCTATTCAATAATAGTTATAGGTTCCATAGCAGTCATAGGGTTTAAGGTTTTAGCCCCATAGTCAGAGGTCGACAGTGCAACTAGGTTAATTTGGGAGGATTCCATAATGAACATGAGTAAACTGGGCCAAACGAGTTGAACGTGAGCAACCACAGCATGAGCAACTATAGCGTGATCAACAGTGAAAAAACTACAGCGTGTGTAGTATAGTGAACAACTGCAGTGTGAGCAACTGCAGCAGCGTGACTGACTGACAACATGACAACTGCAGCATGAGCAACTGCAGTAGCGTGACTGACAAACAACATGGCAACTACAACGTGACTAATAGACAATGTGACAACTGTAGCGTGAGCGACTATAGTAGCATGACTGACTGACAGCATGACAACTGTAGCATGAGTGACTGCAACAGTATGACAACTACAACATGAGCAACTACAGTAGCATGACTGATAGACAATGTGAAAACTGCAACATGATCAACTACAACAACATGACTGACTGACAGCATAACAACTACAACATGAGCGACTGCAGCAATGTGACAACTACAGCGTGAGAAACTGTAGTAGTGTGACTGATAGAGAGACTGAAAGAGATAGGATGGGTAGGTTAAGCTGGCGTACGTAAGATAGCTGGACAAGATGAGCTTTAGTTTCATCACTTAGTCTGTGTAGCGTTTTGACAAGTAGTGTTGTCAACATTTTGACGGACAACAAATGGCCCTCCTTCTAGCACCAATTTACTGTACAGACCTAAATAGTCAGTGTAAGGCTAGAAGGGAAAAATAATAACCAAAAAATTATTGGGTAGGCACCGTTGACCCTACCTTTTCCCGAGAGCAAGCTGGAAAAGTAAACGAAGGCAAAGTGCCTTGGATGTTCTGCACGCAAATCAACCAAGGACTTCCACAAGCATAAACTATAGGTTGCGCTGGGGTTATCATAACTAATGTTTTAAAATGAAAATGTGTGCGCACGAAATGTAAAAGAAACGTATGCAGAACTAGTAAACCAAAATGTAAACTAAATGTAAAATAGAGTAAATAGAATAATGGATGGAAAAATGAACTGTATTGTATTGCTTAGAAAAGATGTGCACCGGTCAAAGTGTAGCTGCATGTGTGGATGTCAAGTCAAGCATCAAACCCCGAAGTGATGTGATGTGATGTATTTTAGAAGTGCTTGGATGCTAGGAGTCAAGTGTGCTGAGGGCCCAAGGATTTCTAGTCTAAGTTCCCTAAGCTGCCCAACTTCTAAATTGCCAACCTCATTTATGTGAATTGACAGAGTATTTATAGGGCTGGGCCAGGCTTAGGTGCAAAATTCAAGAATGGAATCAACGGTTAGAAGGTGAGAGGAAAGCGGATCTAGCAACACATGTTCGATGGACAGCTGTGTATGAGTTGGACATGTGTGGGCAAGCTACATTCTCGACTAGGTGCATTGTATCTTACAACGTGTGAAAACTCACTCAATCTAGCTCACACTCATGGCACATACAATTTAGAGCGTAAGAGCTTGATGAATGACAAATGATGGAAATTTACATGAAATAACAAGAGAAATTGACTCTGGCTTACTTGAAACTTCTGGATTTCTAACTTACCTGCTATAGGATGTCTGACTTGCCTGCTGTAGGATGTCGACTCGAGTGGTTCCATGGCTATTTGAGACGTCCCCACCTGATTAGGACTTTTAGCATGAGTTGGTTTTTTCACAAAGTTTCCTTAGCATACATTTGGAGTGCTTTTGCTTAGGCGTGACTAGCACTCATATTGCACTCATGCTACCAGCATGAGTAAGGTGTACTCATGTTGCACTCACGCTAGGCGTGTCCTCAGGATGACCTCAGCATGAGGTAAAATTAGAAATTTGACACCAAATTTTGATTTTTGAAGCCTGTTCCTTGAATGCAACTATTTCCTGAATATGTCTAACCCTGAGATTGATCTAAAATCTGGAATTTGGGCTTGAATGTATGTGGTTTGGAGCTATTTTGGATAGGTCACGCTGCACTCATGCTACCAGCATGTCCACAGTGTGAGCTACAACGTGAGTGACTTGAACATGCATTTTTGGGTCTAAAACTTGGGATTTTGGAGTCTGCGACTAGAGGTTGTCAACCATGAACCCTGAGGATGATTTGCACCTTGGAAGTCAGATCATTTCGACTCAGTTTAGAGGCTTCTAGAGTTGGTCATGCTAGACTCACACTGCCAACATGAGCTGTAGCGTGCATGAGAAAATGTACACTTTCTAATCTGAAATTTGAATTTTGAATACTGAAACCTAGATTGGACATTACTGGCCATTTGAGGATGGCTTGCACTTTCAGATTTTGACCATTTTTAACTTGATTTTTGGAGGTGAGAAAATTGGTCACGCTGGACTCACGTTGCCAGCGTGACTATAGCATGAGTGCCAGCGAAAGTGTGAAAAATGTGTTCAATTTGCAACGTGAGTTGCCCAGGACAATCCAGCGTGAGTTCTCCCAAATTTTTCTTCCAAAAACTTAAGTGTGAGTAATTCTTACTTCAAAGTGTTAGGCCAAAATTAGTGGTGTTTCAAGAGAAAACCCTTCCATGAACTTAGAATGGCCAGTGCCCATAATACCTTTGAGAAGGGACGATCCCACTCATTATTTTAGATCTCCCCCTTCCAACTCAGTCATGGGAGAGATGGCCACCTCTTCTTATCAATCAAGGCCCTCAGTTATTTTTTAAGTTTTTGTTTTACACATTTTTTTTTACAAATTTCTTTAACTTTTCTTGTTTTTATTTTACAACATCATTTATACTCTTTCATTTCTTTGTGTGTTTGTTTTATTTTGTTAGGTTTGTCACCTAATAGGTGCTCTTGATGGTAGTATGAATTGTATTCCATTGATTGCTAATGTTTGGTTTTTACCTTTGAGTTATAATGTTGATACTAAGGTATGGTTCTTTTGATATAATAGGTAATGAGTCCACATCATCCATGCATCCATGAATTTCTATGGTCTCTCTTGGCTTGGAATTGTATGACCCTTTCTTTAAATAATAGAACTATCAACAAATTAGTAACTGAACATTTCTCAGACTAAGAAAGGACTCAAGGATTGAAAAGAGTGTGACTTCAAGGGGATTTTATGCATCTGTGCTGGCTATTCTCTTGGGTGCTTGGATGTTTTCTTCTTGGGTTTTCCTTACCATTCCGACATTACTCCATTATCGGGAAGCTGAGCTAATAAAGAAAAGGGTGAGTGAGAATTCAAAGCACACCCTTTAGACACAATAATCATTTGGGCTACAAGCACTAGTTATGAAACTAAACAAACATGTTTCCTATAACTAAGGGCCTCTCTCGCTTTCTACTCTTTCCCTTCTCATTCCTTCAAAATGGTGGTGACTCTTTGGTGGAAACATTCTTGTTACTTCAAGTGCATGGATTGGCCAAATGTATTAATGCAAAGTCACTAGATATGGATTGTTTAAGGTTGGATTTGGAATGAGATCTATGAAGTCACATTACCCATAAATACATAAGGGGTTGTACACCACCTTGTTCTTGGAACTTGAAACATCGTGAAATTTTGAGACCTCGATGATTCAGCAAAGTCTCGAAGTTTATGTAAGGCTTTCCATAAGTGTAGCGTCAAGAAATCTAGGTGATGGAAGTACCGAAAATAGTTGCACATCTCAGTAAGTTTTTTTGGCTGAGGGCCTACTATGCTACACTACATAGCTCAGTGTAGTAGACTTCAGGAGGACAGAACAAAACAAGGGATGCACGATGACAACACTTCAACTTTGCAAGTTAACCATGTTTCAAAACATTAAATTTTTGCATATTACGCCATGTTATGCTATGTAGCATAGCACAATGTAACACAAGTAGCACAGTTGATATAGCCGCAACAACAAGGATAACAAAATTCAAATAGTAGCAGTCATTACGCCACGATATGCTTCCCAGCATGTCGTAGCGTAGCCTTGAGATAGTTTATTCTTTTTTCATCAAATATTTTGAAATCCTTCAATGCAAAAGACAAGGTTAATTTTTTTTTACAAGGTGGTTACGCTATGCTACACTTTAGAGCATAGTAGCATAGTGTCACAAGCTTCAGCTGTAGCATGCCAAGTCAATGAAATTTTGCAAGCTCAGAACACACATCATCTAAATTGCATTCTTCTCCTAACCATAATCCTATAAATACCCTGGTGGAAAATGCTCAAAGGGTTGGTGAAAAAATAAAAAGAGTTAGCAACAACAAAAAAAAGAGGTTGAAAAAATTTGAGGCAGCTAATGAAATTTGGCAAGAGCATCGACGGTGATAGAGAGAATCCTTTTAGCCAAAAATTGCAAGTTAGCAAACATTTTGTCCCTCAAGGTAGTGAACAAGGTAGATTGGCTAACTTGATGACCAATCTAGGCATAGCTTGTGTCGTCAAGGGACTCCCTTGCGTCTAGATTGGCTAGTGAACAAGGTAGATTGACCTTTTTCATTATTAATCTCTAAATAGCTTCTTGTTGGTGGTGGATACTTAGGCCAAACTGGAGTCCACTTGCAAATCCTGTTGTATTCATCATATTTGTCCATAAGACAGATCCTAGATCTTGGGATCGTGCATTTTCTAAATTCAATTCATTGCATCTTGTTTACATTGATTTAGATAGTTGTTTTGCATAGTTTATATCATTTTCATTGCCTTCAAGATCCGATCTTGGAGTAGATCTCGTTTTCTCGTTAATTGGTATTACGTTATCATATCAAATCATCATCTTGTTCCATGATTGTTAACAAATTTACTAACCAGGTAAGTTTCTATTTGATCGACAACACCATTTAGGGTACCTTGGATTCATTTTCTCCAGCACGACCCTCACACAGATCTAGGGTTGAAACTATGTACATAGAAATCCTCTTGATGTTTCCAGCAATCAATGTTTTCCATCGTTATAGTTTTCTAGCACTAGAAGCAGGGCTTGAACCTCTGATTTGAATTTCATGGGTAGTCCTGTAAGTTGTTTATACCCATTATCAACTAGTGCAAATGTGATACCTCCGTGGTTGTTTACGTGATCATGTGGTACAGATCGGTCGCTCCGACGATTCCTCTAGAATCTAGTAGGACAGAAAGCCAACATTTTCCTTTAGCCCACTTTTTCCTTCGTGATATTTATCCCCATTAGAATTACCTTCTAGCTGCATAGAGAATAGCTGCGACAACCACCGCCATCTCCACTGCTAGTCTTGAAAGTCCCTTGACGACACAAGCTACGCCTACTGCTATCGATCCATCAACCAGTCCAATGCAGCCACGCTGGTCCCTCAAGATTCAAAACAAAGAGCCTGAGGGGCATGCTCAGCGCACGAAACATCATAACTTCCTTTGTGCCAAACTTATGGCAAATATGCCTATGTACCCATAGGAACTCGAAGAGAAATTCGACTACGAGTTCATGCACTATAACAGGAAGGAATTCATTCCTTCACCTAATGCTTCGATACCCCTGAAGGACCGGCAACAATGGATCTTGGATCAACTGTTAATGGCCAGGGCATAGACGGAACAAAAAGACATGGTGTTCCATGATGAAGAGTCCCACGATGGGCAGGAGGACCTAGATTCCCACTTTGAGGGAGGTAGTCACGCTAGCTTTGTTATGGCTCCTCCCTCCATAGCGTCCCATGAAAATCAGCTTTTTATGATCACTACGCATTTATCATTATCTATTGCCAACTGTGTTGTGCATTTTTCACATCAGCATTTCTTCTCTCTGGCTTTCTTTCCAGATGTTATCCCTTCATAGTTCCTTCCTCCGCAGTGACAATCAGCCAACCCATCGCATCACATACTTACGCCTATGTTACCATATGTGCACACAGTACCCACTTTTCAATTATATAAAGTTTTTGCATCCATCCCAGCTTTCGCTCCCGCTCAACCATCAATGGTAGGACCTGCCCCTACAACGTGGTGGGCTCCAAATACATCACCCCCTGTTGCACAACCTACACAGATGTCCCATCTTCCTCATCATCATCAACAGGTCCTGCAAGCGGTAAATCCAACTACAAGGTCATTTTCTATTCCACCAACTATGCAAACAGTGTATCCTATGGCACAATCAACAGTTGTCGTCCCGTCTACACCACCTACCGAGTGGTGGATGAAACAGGCAGTATTACCCGTAGGGACAGTTTCGACAGCATCGCCCACAGGCCATGCTGCTACTCCTATCCCACCACCAGTCGTGGCTCCACCCATTATTCCAAAGCCAACCTCTTCATCCTTGAGTCTAGATCAAGCCTTCCAGCTGATTCAGACCCTCACTAAAGAGGTTAAATGCCTCAAAGCTACCGATTCTGATATAGTACATGTCATGGATTTCTACCATGACGATCCTATCAATCTGGTAGTTCCCATCTTATCATTACCTCCTACGATGCCACTTCCCCATTTCACAAAATACCATGGGGAAGGCAATCCCAACGCTCATCTCGTTACCTTCAGGTTAGAGTCATTGTTGCTACAACAATGGCCACATACCATTATCCGTGTTTTTGCTATGTCCCTAATGGGTAAAGCTTTGGATTGGTATCACGCACTTCCACACTCTTCCATCTCGACCTTGGAAGAGCTGCTGACTCAGTTCATGATCCATTTCAAATATATCGTAAAACCATAGTTCATGCTAGACCAGTTAATGGGAGTTAAATAGGATCTACTCAAAGTGGTCCAAAATTTTATACAGCTGTGGAGCGCTACCTTGAATGAAATCCATGAGCCCATCGCAGAGGCCCATCAGTTGGCAATTTTCAAGGGGGTAGTCAACGATTTTATTTAGTCTAAACTATATTACCTTGCTCTCCGCTCCCTCAACCAAGCCTTCACTCAAACTAAGAGCATCCAAGATGTGGCAGAGGCTAGCAAAGACCCGACATATGTGGCCTATAAAAATGCTCACAAAAAAAAGCAAAGACAAGGGTAAGGCTGTAGCAACAATAGTAGTAGCTGTGGTTGAAGGGGCAAAAAAAAAAATAACAAAAAGACAGCTACAGTGCCTGTTGAGGCTATAGCTAGCTCAAACAATGCCAACCAGCAAATAACATCGGCTCTTGAGACATCACCTTAGCCAAAGCCTAATTTTGAGTGTAAAGACCACTCAAAATATATAGCTCTACCTGTTAAGCCTTCAAAACTTCTGAAGCAACTGTTGGGAACTGGTCACATTCAACATAAGAAGGTGTTCGAGGAGGCTCTAAAACACCATAGACGCCATTGTGAGCTACTCAAGAATCCCTCCTTGGCCCTACCAAATGAACCACCAGTTCCCAAGAACTTCAAGCTGGACCGTTTCTGCGACTACCACTAGCTGTGTGATCATCACACAAACTACTGTTAGGCATTGAAAGATAACATTCAATGCATGATCAACCAAGGCAAGCTGATTCTCGATAGTAGTAGTCCGATTCGTCCAAAAAACCAGTCTATGCATGTGTACCAAGACCCGTTGAATGAAAATAATGTAGGGTACATTATCAACGTGGTGGGTATGGATGGCGATGGCCCAGCACCGTCATAGCAACCCTTCATGCTGCATGTGCCTTCTCGCCCACCTCAGGCAACAAACCCATTGACATCGATGGGCACGGTGTAGCAACAACCCTTTATCCTTTGATTTTCATCTCAAACATCTATTCTGTAGCTGATTTTCATTAAAGCCATGGCCCAACCCACGTCCACACCTCAGGCACCCTTTTTCATCAGGGTGCCAAAGCTGTCAGCTTCTCCTGCTACGTAGGGGAAAACGTCTAAGTTAATGCCCCAACCTTAACCCATAAGGAGAGGAGAAGGGTGTGTGATAGATAAAATAGCCAAGGACCACGTTACATTGGGGTTTCCTAAGCCTACCCCTCTGGCCTCGGCGCCCTTGGCTTCTTCTTCCTCTGAAAAGAATAATGTTACACAAACATGGCCATCTTCTCCCTACCCAAGAAAATACAGCCCTCAGCCAGAAACCGTTCCTCCTCAAGAGATCCATCTCCTTGGACAAATGGAAGAAGAGAAGAGCAAGAAACAACTAGACCATGGTTATAATCTCTTTAATGCTTTTACGTAAGTTAAACAGGCTCTCAAATAGAAAAATACAATGTTGATCCTGTATGACTTGCTGATGACATCTCAATCACATCATGAAGCCATGCTTTGCATGCTAGCTTTCATACCAGTGGATGAAAGCTTGCCAGCAAATGAAGAAGCAATCCATTTGATCATGCTTCCCCCTACTGCTGAACAACCACGACCTTCCCAACTGACATTCCATGATGAGTCTATTAAGGATGACCCAGAAAAGGGTTAGGTGACGATAGTGCCCATGTTTATCACTATTCGAGTCAGCCAGTATAGGATCCAGAGAGTACATGTACATGAAGGGACTATTGCCAATGTCATTCCATTTCCCATAGTGGACAAACTAGGTTTGATCGACTAGATCAATCCCACGACGAAGTCATGCTTGAAGTCATTTAACGGGGCATGGGTGCAAGTTAAGGGAACTGTATAGATCAACTTTGTAGTAGGGGATCAATTCCCCACAAATGTAGTGTTCATCATTGTCAAGGAGATGCCTAGCTTCAACCTAATCTTGGGGAGGTCTTGGTTAGCTCAACTACGGGCTGTCTCATCACCCATTCACCAAGAGATCCACTTGAACTATGCAGGAGGGGAAGTGATCATCCACGGTGATAAGATGACTCCTCAAGCTGTCAACAACGTGGACATGGAATAGGGTTCGAAGATTGAAATCTTTGAAGATCAAACCCCTATCCCAAAAGTTGAACAAGCCAACATAGTGGCCAATGAAAACTTGACTTCGGCTGAATTACCCTACCAGGGAGGGGATGATAGTGTAGAGGAGTGGTGTAACAAGCCTCCTTGTCCATACGCATCACCAAATCTAAGAATGATCAAGAAGTAGCTGCGGAACTAACAAACAAACACGTTAGCGTAGCATGTTACATCGGTCCACATTTTTTACTGTTATGCTATTTACATTCTTTATTGTTTCATGTTACATTGTCTACCATTACACTTCTTTGCTTCTGCGGCCCGAAATGGCCTTAAACTAGTTATGGCCCGCTACGGCCTAAAACTGGTAATCCCATTTATTCTTTTCCATGTGTCATGGAGTGGCCCGAAATGGCCTTGAACTATCACCAGCCTACAGTAGCCTTAAACTATCGCCAACCCATAGTGGCCTAAAATGTGTAACCTTTTCGATACAGCATTTTTCTTCATAAAAAACAAAATTAAAACCTTTCTTTTATAAACACCATTAACTAACTCAAAAAAAAACAAACAACATGTTATTCTTTATTGCCTTTTATTACAAAAAAAATTAGTTCCATAGTTTAGAAATCCATCACGTAAAATAATAAAAAATAAACAAATAAAAATAAACAAAATCGTTGACCAGTCTTGCTACACTACACATTCCCCTTATTACCACCTCCATCTACTTCACCCAACTCCACATCTACCTCATGAGGATCTTCCTCATGAAGATCTTCTTCGGGTAGGTTCTCTTCATGGGGGTGATCCTCTCTGTGAGGCTCCTCCTCATGGGGATCCTCTTCGTGCCGATCTTACAATTTGACATGAGGCAAACATTAGCGTTGTAATCAAAATCACGCGTAACAAAAATACAACAGTGGAACAACTTACCTATGATGGTCCTGCGTCGGCCTAGAAAGGAATTTGTTCCAAGCTGACTGATAGTCATCGCATAATCTCGTCCTCAATGAGCTCTACCCAAATGCCTTCTCCTAGATCAGTTCCATCCTTGACCTTCCCCTTTTCCATAGGAGTCCACCAAGGTGGCCCAGGGAAAAAGGAAGGGATAGTGGTCTCCTCATCAGGGAGGTTCATCTCTCTCTCAGGGGAGACACTCACTATCCCTTTTTCTTGGAACTTTTCATATGCTCCAAAAGCACTGATGACATCGAGGAATAGCCAAAGGGATTGTGCTTCAACCATGAAATATCTATAATGTCGGTAGTAGGCAGCACATTCCTGCTTATACATGTGTTTATGATTTTTTTATGCCTACCCCCATTCCTGGACCATCGCACTATAGTCCTTCCAATCTTGGTTCTTCTAGGCTAGGAGATCCATTTGCATTAGTTGCTCAATGATCTCACGGCTGGCTTGGACATTGTTCACGGGTGTAGTCAATTACAACCATCCGCCAATTCCCATCATTGGTATCCTGAGCTTGCAGAAATTCGTTCCTAGACTCAAGGTCCTCCACCATGGTAGCAAGGGTGGTTTTCTCTTTTTCTACTTTCTGCAACCTCTTCCAGAGATCTTCATTGATGTTCTGACTCTCCCATAGAGAATAGGCTGAGCACAATGCACATTTACGCATCTCATTGTAAATGTGACATGACACTTCAATCACCTCTAGTGAGGGTTCAGGGGCAGCATCTACATCGATAGGCTCTTTGGAATCCCATTTGAGACAAGATGATGTAACACAATGAAATTTAGATGCGACAGGATAACATAATGTGAAAGTTTCAACAATTCCTATGTAACAATAGTGATGTACCGATCTCAAGATTGATTTGTTCCAAGCAACCGATTATATTGTTAACAATTCCCTCCATGAAAGAAAATTTGTCGAGGGCCTCAACCCAATGTTGAGTAGGGGTTGCTGACGAAGGTATGCCACTATTATCAGAAGTGCCTACTACATAAACAAAACGAGTTAAACATAACATAGTAGATAAAGATAAAATTTGAGATGCTACAATAGTTCAAAGCTCCTATCCAACAAACCCTCAGGGGTAATAGTGGGAGGATTTCCCATTGAGGAAAGGTCAAGTAAGTGGTCAAACCCACAAGCGACGAACCGCTCCTCCCTTTCTAGCCCATCTAAAAGGGCTGCAACATCTTCTACACTCATCTTCCCTTCAAACATAGGAGCCTGTTTACTACCCACGTTGTCAACAGGGGCCTCCTTTTCCAAAACTGGGGCCCCTTCCCCACACCATAGGACTATAACCCCTATTTCAAGGATCAGTCCCTCCACATCTTTCCCTCTTCCTGTAGAACACATCACAGTTAGCAAAACTTTACTCACTTCCCACAAGAGCTATGCAATGAAAAAACATCTATACATAGCGTAATATACATAAAATAATCACGCATTACTCTACTTACCAACCAAGGGATGGCTCCTGTGAAACTTAATGCGCAGTTTCCTCCCCTCTTCACTAGTCGGGCTGGGAGAATCCATGGTGTAACGATGCTTTTTCCACTGAACCAATGAGGCTACTATCTTTGCTACTAGGCACTTCCCCTTTGACACACTACCGATGTTAGAAGGGGGTGCCCCACCCATGCTATCTCAGCCATGGAAAGCACACACCACCTGATCCCTAGTCATTATTGAAAATGAGTCTTCGATAGCTTTAGGAGGATCTTGGGATTGGATGGTGCAGAAGACCTAGCAAATCCACGGCTTGGAGATCTAGTTACAATCTTGCTGCACCCAGAATCCATCCTTTTGAACCACCAGGAATTTGGAAAAACACCACAAACAAGCTATGAAGAAGAAAAAATGCACGTTGAAACGAGACTTAAGCTTCTTGCAAAGCTTGACCATTTTAGCCTGTAGGCCTTCAACAAGGTACTTGGCCTAGTTATATTGTGTTCCCTCTTCCATAACCTCCCACATGATCCAAGCCTACTCTATTCCAAGGATTTTTCCTTGGGAGGGTAGCTTGGGGAAGGCACGAGCATGGAAGAGGGGGCAAGTGGTGCTAGCCACCTCTAGCTGGATCTTCTCAACGTAGATGCATTTCTGCTTTTTTTTAGCCCCTATCCACTCCTCCATGTCCTTCTGATGTTTAGAACTCTTTTTGGATTTCTCTCCCACTGGGAGGCCATCAAAAGGAATGCCAGAAAAGTCAATGAATAATTGAGCATTAATATCAAAACTCATGTGCATGTTACGCATGCGCATGTGAAAATGCTCAGCTTGTTCATTGAAGGAGTTGACTAGGGCCAACATTTTGACTACTGGGACATTGGGGGTTACAGCTAGAAATAGCTCCATCAGTCCAGCTTCTTGGAGGTTATTGGTTATGGCACCTGGGGCTGCTTTGTGGCAAAGCCAATGTTGTGCCTCATTTATATCACCATAGCAGAAGAAGATGGTGGCTACATCATGCCCAGAGGCTATCACCGTGACCTCTCGCGATTCTTTAACTATAAACATAAAATACAAAAAAAGGGTTAGACAAAACAAAACACCCATAAAATCTTAAACACTGTTTTCATCCCGTAGGGTCACATAGTTGATCAGCATAGCGTAACTTACCACATCTAAAAGGTAAAGGAAACAGTGGGAGGTTCACTTGCACGTCTTCAATAGTGATGTGACAGTCCAAAGTCCACTCCCTATCTAGCCATCCAGAGTTTCTACACTTGACAAAGAATTTGGCATACAAGATAGGGTAGTGTTGGATTTCAAATCTTAGTTATCCCAGGACACCAGTACACATGTTGCTGATGGAAATCAATTACTTTATGCCTATTTGGGCCATGGATAACACGTCTGTATCACCCTGGAGACCATCCGCATTGATAAAGAACCTATGCCATAGAATACAGAAAACTGTTTACATCTAACACAAAATCAGATAGTAGTTAACAAATCATAGCACCTTGACAGCACTTACCTGCTGGCATAATACACGGTGCCAAGTAGGTTCTGAAAATAGGTGATGAGATGATGAGCTATGAAAAACATATTGTAGGAGTGATAACAATTAAACCTAGGAATCTTCCAGATCCATGATAAGGGCCTCAAACCCTTGATGCACTATTCATGATCTCTTCCACCTACGGCCTCGATTGACCCATCCACCAGAAACATGAAGATGCTTTGTGTTGACCCAACCAGTAGTGTTTCCAGAATGGTGGCAGCCATCTCGACCTACAGATGCGACCAAAAAATTACGCTAAAGTTATGAAACAAAAATTGCAGGAACTCCCATGCGCTCGTTCGGAACCAAATTGCCTCTCCCCCTACACGAGCATGGGAAAGAGGAACATTGGCCATGGGGACATTTAGATAGCATAGAATGCCTACAATGTCTAGAACGATCAGGATGGGCTTTAGCGTGACCCTTTACAATAAAACACATTACCATTAGAAAATAGTTTAGACATGCTAACAATGCCAAAACAAATCGAAAAGGCTCACAAGAATTTGTTATGCAACACTGAGGTTCTCACTACCTTGACTTCCAGAAAATCACATGTTATGCTAGAGATGCACTACCAAAATTACCCAAACCCTTACAATAGTGCAAGGTCTATCTATGACAACAACGATAAAGGTAATACAACATATTGTCCTAGTGTAACATGCGACCATTACAGGCAAGACAATAGAACCCTGCTTCCGCTACGCAAGGGTACAACACCTAGACTCCTAACCAGTTACATGTTGTGTTTGTACAACATTACCCATGATCACCCAAACCCTTACGATGATAGCGGTAATATTACAAACTCCCATAGTGTAACTAACATAGGCAGGTATCGACACCCAACGCAGTGCACATTTTTGAAACAAATACAAATTACAACACAATGACAATGAAAATGGCCCAACACATATATCACACAAGGAAGGTGAAGAACGACTTACTGGGCAAGTGGAGTAGCCTCCCGAGTTTTGACTCATGCCTTCAAAATTTTCCCCAGACTTTCCCATACTTCATCGATCCTAGCCAACTTGGCATGTTTGCATTCAGTCTTTGGTGTCATTATTACACCTGAATAACCTTTACGAAATCGTCAACTTACGCTTACCTTCTGCTTTAACCTAACTCAACTTCACTATGCTTGCAGTTTACCTTAAGGACGAACCATCTACTTATAAGCGTGATGGTGAAAACTTGTTGTTTTCATGCCCAATCAGCACGGAACCTTCCCGAAGTGTAGTAATGTCAGTTTAACATGAAGGGTAAAATTGTGTCATTAATCTCGTAGAGATCACATTAATTATGGTCTAAAAGAACCCTAAACTAATGCATAGCTTATCGTCTCATAATCTGGTCGCATTAACTACAGTCCGAAAAGATCCTAAACTAGCTGTTTTGCCACACTAGACACACCACATTATACTTTTAGCCATAGTCTGTGAGGACTTTAAGCTAGCACCTAGGAAGCCTTGCTTGCTATTTTCTTACAAACTCTGTATATTGCAACGGTTTGCTAAGATGTTAAACTGGCAGCCTTTTCGACACGTACCTCTAGAGTCTTGTATCATTTCATCATGTTAACAAAAATAATTTAACTACTTCCTTTCTTGGTAGTTTTGTAGGTCGGTTTGCAAATGGACAAAGCTTTGCTTGCACCCGTAGCCCTAACAGGCCCATACAAGGAAACCTTTAGATAGCCTAATCTTGCAATGATAGGGACCAACACCTCCTCCTATGACATAACCATAGTAGCCTTAGAAGTATCCCTAGACTGGCTAGAACATTTGGCCCAAGCTCTAGACCTAGAGGCTAGTGATGTGACCAAGGATACCCTCATTGAGGTCTCTGTGGTTACACACAAAGGAGAAAGAAAAACTCTGAAGGTCAATTCTCTCCTTGACCAACAAACGCAGAATGATATGTCTCGAGTTCTTCAAGATAACGTTGCGGTCTTGGCATGGTTGTACGAAGACATGCCAGGTTTAGACCCATGACTAATACAACACAACATCATGTTAGACCCACGTATTGAAGTGGTTAGACATAAAGCATGAAAGATTAAGCCCGAAATCACGTTGGCAGTGCGTGATGAAATCACTAAGCTATATCAAGCTGGTTTCATTCGTGTGGTTGATTACTCAAATTGGGTGTCAAACATCATTGTCGTTTCTAAGAAAATAAGAGGAATACGCATCTGTATAGACATCCGCGATCTGAACAACGCAACAGTTAAAGATAATTTCCTATTACCAAGTATCGACCATCTTATCGATACAACAGCTGGACACACTTTACTATCCTTTATGGATGGGTTTTTGGGATACAATCAAATCTGTATCAACCCAGAACATCAACTGACTACAACTTTCATGACCCCCTGGGGAACTTTCTGTTATACCATGATGCCTTTTGGGCTAAAAAGTGCTAGAGCAACTTATCAACATGCCATGACGTATATCTTTAGCGATTATCTCTTAGAGAGATTGAACGACTACGTAGATGACATAGCTATTAAATCTAGGAAGTTGGTAGATCACCCTAAGGATTTAGAGTTAATCCTTAAACGATGTCTCAAGCACAAGCTATGAATCAACCCAAGAAAATGTGTGTTCGGAGTCAAAACTGGATGCATGTTGGGGTTTGTAGTGTCAGAGGCTGGCATATGAGTCGACCTTGACAAGGTTAGGGCCATCATTAACCTAGCACCACCTAAAAACCTCAAAGAACTGCATGGGTTGCAAGGTAGGTTACAGTTTATCAGAAGGTTCATCTCGAAGTTGACAGATAAGTTACATCCCATGCAGCATTTGATCAATAAGGGGATTAACTTCAAATGGACCGAGGACTGTCAGCATGCTTTTGATGGCTTAAAGAAAGAGCTGTTACATATTTCAATAGTTTTCCCACCACAAATGGATCATCCCTTCTACATTTACCTGGAAAGTTCAGATATGTCCATAGCTGCGTTGCTGTGTCAAAAGAGGGATGACGGGTCAGAAATCCCCATCTATTATCTAAGTCACGCTCTATTTGCATACAAAACGAGGTACAATGAAGTAGAGCATAACTGCTTGGCATTGGTTTTTATGCTTAAGAAATTTAGACACTATCTTTTTTGCAGCTAGGTTAATATAATTTGCAAGAAAAACATTCTATGGGCCATCATGAAAAATCTATACGAGAGTAGTAAGATAGCCCGATGGAAAGCCATCACAGCAAAATTTGACTTACACTACGTTGGCCAATCTTCTATGAAAGGCCAAGCGATAGTCAACCAACTTGTAGCATCACCTGTTAACGAACAGGCGACAATAGAGTCTGAATTTCTAGATAAACATGTACATAATTTAAGCCTTGTATCAATAGGCCTCGAAGCGACGTTACACTTTGATGGAGCTTCGACTACTAGAGGTGGCAGTGCCACCACTGTCATCACGCATTCCCCTGAGGATGTTTGCCCATTGGCTTACCACCTGGAATTTTCCTATACAAACAATGTGGCAAAATACAAGGGGCTCCTCAGGGGACTATTAGCAACTAGAGAACTAAATGTTCAACACCTGGTAATCTGAGGCGATTTAGTGCTCATTGTCAATCAGATCACAGAAGTCTAGGCCTACAAAGCCATGCATTTGCAACCCTATTGCGATATGGATAAAGACCTTCTAAAAAAATTTACAATGACTGACGTTTGACACGTTTCACATAGTGAGAACACCATAGCTGATGCACTAGCTACGCTAGCTTTAAATGTGCCATCACATTTGTTCACCACCTTGCCCGCTTTAATGATGGAATGTACAGATCCTATCATCCAAGTAGCACAAATCTCTTCTTTAAGTACGGAAGAAATGCCAGAATGGTATGATAACATTAAAACCTACCTTCTACGTGGCGAACCATTGCACGAGTTGACATCTGCATAAAAGGATGCAATCTGCAAGTGTGCCAAGAAATATGTCATCATCGAAGACAACACTCTCTGTAGGCGCTCCTTTGATGGGGTATTGTTAACCTATGTTAATAATGACCAAGTGCAAAGAATAGTTAGTGAAGTCCATGGGGGACTATGTGGAGGACACATAGCCCCATGAGCCATGGCCACAAAAATCAGATGCTTAGGGTACTACTGGCCATACATGGAATGAGATTTCTTTACTAAAGTTAAGACATGTGACACATGCCAGCATTATGCAAATCTAATACATGTGTCACCAACTGAGTTTCATACCACACAGATCGCTTGGACATTCCAATGATGGGGGCTAGACATCATAGGTCCCATCACGCCTAAGTCTTCCGTAGGACATAGTTTCATTATCACTGCCATTGATTACTTCACAAAATGGGTTGAGGCTATTCCCTTATGAAAGAATACATCTCAATAGGTTTTCCATTTTATCTTGGATAACATAGTAACAAGGTTTGGACTTCCCATGACTATTGTGACTGACAATGGGATACAATTTAGTAGTACTGAAACCAAATCTTTCTGTAATAACCTTGGTATTAAGCAATCTTTTTTCTCACCATATTAACCACAAGCAAATGGTCAAGTGGAAGCAACAAATAAGGTGGTTATCAATTTACTGAAGAAGATGCTCAGCAACAACAAGAAATGATGGCATGAGAAAATCCTCTATGTGTTATGGGCCTATCGTACGATATGCACAACAGCTACGGATAGGACACCATATAGCCTAGTCTATGGATCTGAAGTAGTGTTGCCCCTTGAACTACAAGTTCCTTCACTGCGGATGGTCCTCTCCATGATTATAAATGAGACTCAACACAACAAGTCCAAGATCGTGGATCTAGACTCAATGGAGGAGAAGTGCATCCAGACACTTAACCACATCAAAAAATATCAGGACAGACAAAGGTAGAAGCATCATCGCAACCTACATCAGTGACTAATCAAGAAAGGAGACTTGGTCCTTAAAGCCGTTCATGAACCAGTGAGCAAATTCTCTGCAAGTTGGGAAGGCCCCTTCCTAGTCCTCAACACATATGACAACGGAGCATTCAGGCTAGTAGACATCAACGACAATGAACTTGCAAACCTGGTGAATCATATGTACCTAAAGTAGTACCACATTTAGGCGTCAGCTTGGCTACGACATAAGGTAACAATCATCCACTATGACATAAAATTGGTGCTGTAACAAATGTCCACTATGACGTAAAACTAGCAGTGTTGTACATGTCTGCTACGATGTAAAACTAGCATTTTTTGCACACGTCCATCATGATGCTAAATTGGCAAGGCTTTCGACCATTTTCCACGATGTAAAACTAGCAAGGTAAGCATTCGTCTGCTAAGATGTTAAACTAACACAAACTTGTCCCTGGGTCACGACACAAAACTGACACCCATAGCATGATCTGCTAGGACCATAAACTAGCTCTTCCACCATCTACTACGATGTAAAACTAGCATACTTCAGTCTACCCAGACTTTAAACTGGGACCATGGTTCACTGGGACTTAAAACTAGCAATGACTGTCTACCATGACCTAAAACTGGGATCTGCCAACAGACCATCCATGAAACAAGTGGGCCTGGCCATTTTTGCACAACATCCCCATTAGAAAGAACGAGTAGGACGTTAGAACAGATGCAACACTGCTACCTCCCTCCCCCTAGCATTCTACTGATTCCTCGGATATGTTGAAGGGCATACTTCTGACCCCTCGGAGTTGCCGCCATAACGGTCACTCAACAATTGTAACTATTGAGGTCAGCATTACCAATTGAAGCCCCAAGGAAACTATGGTCACCCATAGCCTTGGTTGCCTCCAGCTGCTGCCACCGTCAGGGTCTGGCTTCTCAGATTCATCTGACTAGCTCTTTGCCTAGTTAGATGGATAAGATGAACCTAGCTGTCAACGACGAATTCCTGAGCCGCAGTATCAAGAAAAGGACCCTTGTCTTTTTTGCTACGGCCCCCTTTCCATGGCCCACGCTCCCCTTTCTGCTTCGAACGGCACTTGTTTCAATAGCCTTCCCAGCGGTTAGGATAGTTGTTTTTGTTCTTTGCACTTTGTTGCATTTTGCAGGTTACTTACTATAATAGCATTGTTCAAAGATGCATTCACTAGGAGGGCGAGGCGTCATAGCATTTCAAGGTGGCTACTCAGACTAGCCTAACTACTTAGGAGTGCAGACCCTGCCTTTCCCCTCCATACACCTTACCTTACTTTTTCCCTCTCTTATCCTTGCAACTACCCTTACTTTCTCCTCCCGTTTGTACAAGATGTAAATGTATAGGGAGCCTTTTGCACATGATAACCATCACATCCATGAACTGGCATAACGCAACTTGCCTCATGGAATGCATCTATAGGTAGGTTAAGACCCTATATAGACATAACGCAGCTCGTTAAAAAAAGAAAAAAACAGAAGCAGGAAAAGCCAGGTAAAATGGATGAAATGCAACTCATCCAGGCCATATGAGCATAACACAACTTGCCCAAGCAAGCACGACATATATAGTGCAACAGCATAACCTCTCGCGAAAAACACTAGCAAGAAGTTATCTAATAACATGTTTGTGAGGTATCCTACTCGCACTTGAGTCTTCCCTAAACCTCTCTCCCTCACACTTGTAAAATCCCTCTTCTACTCCTTATGCTCCCAAACTTCGCACTTTCAAGTTTGACAAAGCAACATCCGAGCAGCAGCAGACGAATGGTGTTGGTATCTTTACCTCTGTGGTATTTTGCATTCTTTGTCGATGTCTCTCAGGCAAGCCCTCCAAACGTCAACAAAGAGGGGCCATTGAAACACCGTGAAATTTCAAGACCTCGATGATTCAGCAAAGTCTCGAAGTTTAGGCAAGGCTTTCCACAAGTGCAGCGTCAAGACATTTGAGTGATGGAAGCATCAAAAACAGTTGCACATCTCAGCAAATTTTTTTGGCTGAGGGCCTTCTACGCTACACTATGCAGCTTGGCGTAGTAGACTTCAAGAGGATAGAATAGAACAAGGGATGCATGGTGACAACACTTCAACTTTGCAAGTTAACCATGTTTCAAAACCTTAACTTTTTGTGTATTACACCGGGTTACGCTATGTAGCGTAACGCAAGCAACACAGTTGATATAGCCGCAACAACAAGGATAACAAAACTCAAATAGTAGTAGTTATTATGCCACGATATGCTTCCCAGTGTATCGTAGCGTAGCTGTGGGACAGTTTATTCTTTTTTCACCGAAGATTTTGAAATCCTTCAATGTGAAAGATAAGGTTAAAAAAAAGTTTTAAAGCATGGTTATGCTATGCTACACTTTAGAGCATAGCATAGCGTAGCGTCACAACCTTCAGCTATAGCATGCTAGGTTAATGACATTCTACGGGCCCAAGACATGCATCATCTAAACCTCATTCTTCTCCTAACCCTAATCCTATAAATACCCTGACAAACAATGCTCAAAGGGTTGGCAAATAAACAAAAAGATTTGGTAACAAAAAAAAGAAGAGGTTGAAAACATTTCAGGTAGTTAACGAAAGTTGGCAAGAGTATCGACGATGATAGAGAGAAGCCTTTTTGGCTAGAAATTGCAAGTTAGCAAACATTTTGCTTCAAGCCTAACTCCCTTGCGTCTAGATTGGCTAGTGAACAAGGTAGATTGGCCTTTTTCTTGTTTAATCTCTAAATAGCTTCTTGTTGGTGGCGGATACTTTGTCCAAACCGGAGTCCGCTTGCAAATCCCATTGTATTCATCATATTTGTCCATAAGAAAAATCCCAGATCTTGCGATCGTGCATTTTCTAAATTTAATTCATCACATCTTGTTTACATTGATTTTTACAGTCATTTTGCATTGTTTACATCGTTTTCATTACCTTCAAGATCTAATCTTGGAGTAGATCTTGTTTTCTCATTAGTTGGTATTACGTTTTCATATCAAATCGTCATCTTGTTACACGATCGTTAACAAATTTACTGACCAAGTAAGTCTCTGTCTGATTGACAAGACCGTTCAGGGCACCTTGGATTCATTTTCTCTAGCACGGCCCTTGCACAGATCCAGGGTTGAATCTATGTACATGAAAATCCTCTTGGTGTTTCTAGCAACCAATGTTTTCCATCGTTATAGGACTCCATTCCATTCTCTTCTCCTCATCATTCTTTCTTCATGTTCCACCTCATTTCCGGTTGTATCGGTAGTCTATATTTTGGTTTATACATTGTTTTCTTTTTGGTAAATTCTTATGGTTAAGACTTTAACTCTTACTTCCAAATGACATTTTTAGAGCCTACAGACTCTTTGAATGTGGGATTGTTAGGGCATTAAGGGCATGAGCCTGCTTTGGGGAGGACCCACTGGCATTCCTATTTGGTGCATCAATTAACTTCTTTCCCTTAAACATTTCCGCAATCAACATTTATTTTGTTCATTTCCACCTTTGACATCCATTTTATTGGCGTTGCCATTGTTTCTTTTTCTCCATCTTTTTTATTCCTTATATTTTTCCATTCTATCACTACTGGAGGCTCGCTCTTAGTCATGGGGGTCCTAGTCCAATTTTTTTCAATTTTCTCCTAACCCCTACACCTTTGGTAGTCACCAATGTTATATCTCCAGAATTTATATTAGCCATATCACAACTCAGCCAATAAACCGTACACCGAGGCAAGGTATTAATTACATTGTGATTTATTTATCCTTGCTAATATGAGACTATGTTGTGTGTAGATGGCAATCATACAACAATGGACTAGTGCTGGAGAAAACACTTAGGATGGACTGGTGCTAGAACTATATGCAAGGAACAAGATTGATGGTGTGGTTATGGATGGACAACAGAAGGTGCAATTTTGGCATCGGCAGCAATACATCTTCTTCTTCTCTCTCAGCTGCCAAATAAGGCTAGATGTCAAATGTGTATAGTGTTCACTCTTGAGGTCATAAACACTAATATTGCCATGTATTGTAATGATGATCCATTCACATGTCATCCCATTCACCATTAGTGTCATTCAAGTCAATAATCCCATACCTTCCCAATATTTTGTAAGGAACTCGAGGATAAGTTTTCATTTAGTTATGGGGATATGATGAGCCACGATATCACGTACGTGATAGCGCATACGTGATATCACTTCCCATCTCATTTTCTATAAATAAGAGGCAGCTTCCCTTGTTTTAGGGAGTTAGAATTAGACCCTTAGCTAAACTCTTGTAGTTTTACCATTCTAGAGTTAGAATAATTCCTGTGTGCCCACAGTAGGAGTCATAAAGTGAGCGGATCTTTATTCGAGCAATTTGTACCTGAGTACACATTTGTGTACGGCAATAAAGACGAACTTTGTGATAAACCTTGCAGCATACATATTAAGCTAAATAGTAATTAATTATTTTTGAATGTTTAAATGCTTTCCTAGTTATTTAATCTCTCTCTCAACCCTTGATCCTCCTAGTTAAGTACACTTAGTACGACTGCTTCGAGCATGTGTAGCACTTGATAACCTAGTAACGATTAACATTTGGTAATCCCAGCAACATTGTACTGGTTCAGGATGTGTATGGCAAGTGGGAACGGATACTAGCATTAGGAACAATTACAACTTAGTTAGTAAATAGTTAATGTAATTTAGTCACTTAGTTCTCCTTACCTTCCCCTATTAGCATAAGACATTAAAAAGATAAAAGTTATAAAAATCATACACCTCAAGCTTACTTAACCATACAACTATGACAATACAAGTTTGGGAAGACAACGATTGATTAATCTTAAGTATTCCATTAAGGTGCGTAAGCACTTAGTCCTTGGAGTTCGACCGGATCACGTGTGAAATGCTCTTATTCGTATGGTTGAGTGTAGGGGTACCTCGCCACTCATCAATTAAGGTGATGGACTTTTACCAGGACGACCCCATAAGTACTATGGTACCATCCTTGATCCTTCCAACTAGGGTTCCATTATCTCAACTCACCAAGAACAATGGTGAAGGCAACCCCAATGTGCACTTGATTACATTCATGTCTAAGTGCTTGCTTTTGCAAGTACGATTGAATGCTATCATGTGTGTCTTCCCCATGTCTCTTATTGGCAAGGCCTTAGACTGGTACCATTCATTACCCAGGGCCTCAACCTCCTCCCTAGAGGATCCCCCTAGCTATTTTGTGACATGCTTTAGGTACAACCTAAAACCTAAAGCAACTCTTGACCAATTCATGCACGTCAAGTAGGGGCCCCTAGAGCCTATGGCCAAATTTATCCAACGATTGAGCATCACCTTGCAAGAAATCCACAAGCCACTAGTAGAGACTCACCTATTGGCCATTTTCAAGGGTGCAATCAATAACTTCATCAAGTTAAAACTGTACTGCCTGGTCCCAAAGTCTCTTAGCTAAGCCTTTGCCCAAATGAAGGGCATAGAGGAGGTAGTGCAAGCAAGCAATGACCTAGCCTACGTGGCCTATAGAAACCAACACATGTGTAAGCAAAACAAAATAGTGGCAATAGTAGCCACACTTGCAAAAGTAGCCAACCGAGGCCCAAAGGCTAAGTAGCCTAAGGCCTCAACACATAAAGCTATTAACTCTAGCCCCACTTGCCCACATTGGTAGGGGCCACAGTGCAAGCCACTTTATGGCTCTACTTTGAGTGTTATGATTACTCAAAGTACATCCCATTGTCAATAAAATCCTCAGCGTTGCTAGATCAACTTTTGAAAGTTGAGAAAATTCAATTCAAATGAGTATCGAAAACTACCTGCCAATGACATGACAAGTACTGCAAACTACTAAGGAACCCTACCTTAGTAGTACCGAATGAGCCCATGGTCCCACAACATTTCCAACTAGACCAATATTATCATTACCATTAGATGTCCAGTCATAGTATGGACAATTGTTGAGCTTTGCAGGACGATCTACAAAGAATGATAGAAAGGGGCCAACTGGTGCTCAATGTAACAAACCAATCCAATGTAGACAATGTCCCCTATGTCATAAACTCCATTAGCATAGGAGGTAAGTCTAAACCTACATAGCAACCTTTTGTGATCAAGTGCCTCTCAGCAAGGTAAGGATTCCCTTAGCCTCCATAAGTAAGAGGCCTTCTTTTGTGATCAAAGTACCACCTTGAACACCTACAACACCCTTCATGGTCAAAGTTATACAGCCTTTGTTTGCTAAGATGTTAAACTAGCATGATGCTACACCTACAACTACATAACAACCCTTCATCATCAAGATGCCACAACGAGCTAGCCTCGTAGCAACGACTCCTAAACAACTATTGTTTGTCATCAAGGTATCACAACGTGATGGCCCCTCACCTACCCAAAGCCCAATAGTGAGCAACGTGTCGATCCCTTCTCCTTCAAGGGCTACTCCCACTGGCAACCTAGGTAGGCCTACCAAATGACAATGTAAGAGGTTGAATGAGCAGCTTGTGACCCCCACAGCCGAGGCAAAGCCCATAACTAGCAAGCCACAATTGAACACTGGGGCCCCAACCCCCCAGTAGGCTAAACCCACACCCAAGTCCCCTTTGTGAGAGATCTATCTCTCAAGCCATATGGAGGAGGTCAAGGCCAACACAATGGCTAATGAAAAGGACTTTGCAGCTACATTAGCCTAGGTGAAACAAACGCTCAAGTAGAAGAACACAATGCTAAGCTTGTATGACTTGGTCATGATCTCATCTGCTCACTACAAGTGCTAGCCTAGATGTTGGCCTTCATTCCTATTATAGAGGACATCCCTATAGATGAGAACACTATCTATGTAGTGATCTAGCCTCCTACACCACAAGAATTGAGTTCAACATCCCTATCCTTTCAAAACAAAGCAATCAAGGTCAACCTCAAATGAGGGGAGGTCACAACAACTCTATTATCAATTAGCATATGCATTGGATAGTGCACCATTTGTAGGGTGCACATTGATGATAGTGTGGCAATAAATGTGGTTTTGTACTTCATCATTAATAAGCTAGGCTTGACAGACGAGATCAAACCAACCAAAATCACATGTCTAAAATCCTTCAATGGATCACATGTCACCATCAAGGGTACAATCAACATTGCCTTCATGGTAGGGGAGTAGTTCCCCACCTCTACAGATTTCACAACCATAGCGGAGATGCCAGGCTTCAAGCTAATCCTAAGCTAGCCTTGGCTAGCTCAACTACAGGCTATCTCCTCCCCAATCCATCAATAAATCCACCTTCCATATTATTTGATAATTGCAATGCCACACAAAGCTGATCTCACCTATTGCATCGCCCATGTCCAACATCAAGAACCAATTTTTTGTATTTATTTACTTTTGAATGCATACTAGCAATTTTGATTTCAACAATGCTCCTGCAAATATTGAGAAAAAATATCAATGTAACAAAATTAAACATATGGTAACCAAGAAACTCCACAATCATTTCCGCTATCGATCCATATCTGTTTGCTTGATTTTATAACATGTTTCTTTCATTGTAAAGACTTCAAATGCATATAATGCCAAAAAGATTTGTTCAAGCCATTCATCACAAAAAGGCTCCATAAAATAATAAGTCTCTTCATTCAACCGATGATACAGCACATTAAATTGAACACCGCAGATTAATCTATTGCTCACCGAAGATAAATTTAGAGAAGATTTAAATTTTGTTCAGTTTCATATTGTGAAAAATAAAATGCTCTAGAAGTTCTTCACTAAAAATATCCAATAAATCGTTATGCAAGATTTTCATCCTTCAAAGACCGCATTCAACAGCTAGTAGGTGAATAAACCACAAAAATTTGTAAACAAAATATCATCTGATATTTTCAACTTTTCTCTATACATGCTTGTCTCTTCTTAACGGAGAATAAGGTATAACAAATAACACGCAAAATACAAATTTGAAACTTCAGTGTCCCGAACATTCTTCATTCCTGCACAATTTAAGAGAAGCTATACATTATATTAGTACTGGTATAAAAATCTAAACCATTCAATAAAAAAAATCAAGATAACAGTTCTTAACATGTAATAAATAGCAAATTGCAGCGTTAAAAAATAAAGCTAGTATTTATAAAATTTTAATTCCCAACATTGCTAAGGATGCACAAACTCGAATTTTTATTTAACTGAAAAGTAATTCCAGTTTCATAGCTATTCCCTGATAAGTCCTGCAATTAAAATTGCCTACTTATGCCTACATCTTATCGTATGTTAATGATAGTTTTTAAGAATTAGAAAGAAATTACCAATAAATCTCAATTTAGCTCTCCCTATTGATATAAAAAAAGTAACTCTTTAAGAAAACTTCAACGTAACAGTTTTTGATAGGTGATAAATAACATATTGTAGTAGTAAAAAAAATAAATCTACTATTTATGAAATTTTCATTTCTAGCATGCATAAACTCGAATTTTTATTCAAGTAAAAAGCAACTCCAATTTCATTGCTGTTCACTAATAAGTAATTACATTGTTTGGTCTTCCAATTAAAATTGTCTACTTATGCCTACGTTTTATGGTATGTGTTGGTGCCAACACTCCCATGCCAACACAGGGCCTTGATTAAATAAGTTCTACTCCATTGATGGTTAAAAATCTTATGGTTTTAGCTCATTATCTTGTAATGAAACTGGTTGTAAGTTTGAGTCACAATTTAGAAATGACTCAATTCCTCAATAATTATCATGTTGGCCATACATCATAAAATATATCTACAATCATTCTTTGGTTTGACAATCACAGTTAGGTGGGAAACATGATAATTGAGAGAATTTAAAGAACTTACAAAGGAGTTCAATGATGACTTAAGTGTGACTTTATATACCAACCTTTACCTAACAAGCCAATGAGATTATCACTTATGCAACCTATCAATATCCCTTGTTAATAAAAATAATAATACAAAAATTAAAAAAAGAAGCAAAGGAGTTAAGGTGTGAAGTGATTGAAAGTTGGTATTCTCAAATACCAGCTATGATACCATCTCCAACTATCAATTATTTAGCTTTCCAGGAGTTTCTTGGTTTGTAACCGTTACTGCCCACTTACGGTGGTCATCCTTGCCACCTTTCCTCCACAAGTTTTCCTGTTTGTCTTGCCTTCAACGCAGAAGCAAACATTACCTACCACAGCAATGAAAGTTTAGTTGTAATTCAATTTAAAACCACATGATCCTTTTATGGCTAATTTGCAAATGATACACAAAAGATGCAAGAAATCCGCACCTTTCCCTGTTCATTTTACTGTGAATGGAGACATGCTTGGTTGGTTTTGGCATGGCAGAGACATCAAGAATTGTAACAGAAAATTACAAGGAATCTTTTGAAGCCTCCTTTGCGACTCTAACAAAAATGGTTGTGACACAAGTAGTTGGGAGGTAGCTTCTCGTATGCAGCACGACGAGTGGAGGACACTTCTATTAGATGGTGTTGTGAGGATGGTTGCAAGATAGGTTTCAACGGAAACAAAACATGAGATGACACTGCAGTTTTTATTCTCCCATGGAAACAGAAGTTTCTATTTTTAATAAGTTCTCTCCTGCTACTACATATTTTTGAAGCAGCACATTTCTCTTGCGCCAAGTTCATGCAACCGTCCATTGAGCAACAACTGGGGCATGGTTCCTTGTCCTTTTTACGACTGCACATTCCTACAATTGTTACCTACGCATGGGTGGTGGGAGCTATGCATTTCTTTGCCATGTGATCGATGGATGTTACAGTGGACATTATGCATAGGTGGTGGCAATGGACATTACAATGGACATTACATGTGAATAGTAATTGCCATGGCCGTTGCACACAGATGGTGGCTCCTCATGTGCCAAACTGATCCTTATAAATACATATAGAAAAGAGGCCAAACACAAGAAGCAGAAATCTAGCTACAGTGGTGGGATTTTCTCCAAGTGAAGTCACAGTGGAAAATCCTAGGGTTTTCTCTTATTGTTGTTGCATGTTCAATGGAGGTGGCTCTCCTAGAGGCAATTTGAGATAGAGTAGTGGGTAAATTCAACGATCAAAGGTTGTAGGCTCATTAGAAGAAGTGTGCTTCTTGCAAACACTGGTAGGCAAGGTTGTGTCAGAAGTTATCTCATCTGTGCTCGTTTTGAACTAAGTCATGATTTCATTCTATCATTTTATATTTCTGCAACTAAACTGTGGCCTTTGTGCTATGGATTAAACACAAAACCCATTTTACTTTAGAACTCAAGTTAATCTTGTCTAAGCTATCAACTATTTCCTGCTTTAATTTCACATTTTATTGATACACAAGTTTTTTTGTTAAAAATTTAAAAAGCAAATGGTTGTCTTTGTATCAAAATTATCTTGAACTACCTTTTATATTTCCTTGTTAAAATCATTTATCTTATTAGCATTTTTATACATTACAAAACATCACATTACCCTACTAGTTGAGACTATTCTTGGGTCCCCGGGCCCATACAAGAGGCACCCTAAGCAATAGTCTCCCTAAATGAGTTTTCTAGATATTGACATGTTCAAAATTTATGCATCAATAGTATGTTAATGCTAATTTTTTAGATTAAAAAAATCACAAATACATTTCAATTTAGCTCCCCATTGATATCAGAAAACTGAGAAATGTGATTCTTTAATAATATAATTTTTTTATTGAATAGCTAAAAGAAGGTATTTAGGGATGATATACACATGTTGTAAAATAAAGTGAACTTAAAAGAAGAGTTTTGTAACAAAAATATAGCCAAAATATAATCTGCACTCATTAATATCTGAAAGGATTCTACATTGTTCTGTAATAAAAGCAGTTCCTATACGTATTTTCATTGGAATTCAAAAAAGCTCTCCAATAACTTAAAAAGAGTTAAAGCAGATTCTACCCTGTTTTACAATAAAAGTGGTTCCTATATGCATTTTTCTTGAAATAAACAAAGCTGTTCAGTAACTTACTGTGATATTTGCATTCTGGACTACAATTTGTACTTTGAAATGGTGCCTAATGATTGAAATACTTAAATTAGCTAGGCTGAATAAAATAAATTACACAACTTTAGGAGTATTTCTATTTAAAATTGAAATGTGCTGTAATGAAACATGATCCTGAACAAACCTAAGCAATAAAACTTATATGCAAATTAATATAACACAGAAGTTTTAAGGCAAGTTTGCTAGTAAATCTTCTGGTGCCTATACCAATATGGATGTTGAGTCAACATATTGGAGGATCCAAATAAATTACACCTTTAAATGTTAAATTTGAAAAGAATCTAAAAGGAATAGAACAATGTATACTTGACACCTCACACAAAAATCCAATGATTTAGTCATGGAAAACAAACAATTTTTTGAATTTGAGAAATCAAATTTGTGGACTGCATGCAGAACTATGAGCATGAACAGAATGAGCAAACTCAATGGAATTTTTATGGAATTTTAAGAACTTCTTTTATGGAATTTTTCTTTTAAATTTATAACTCAATGCTACCTAGTAGAATTGAACCTATGACCTGGGGTTACTATGCCATGTCCCTTACCACTAG
Source organism: Gnetum montanum (assembly GCA_015680685.1). Lineage (NCBI taxonomy): Eukaryota > Viridiplantae > Streptophyta > Gnetopsida > Gnetales > Gnetaceae > Gnetum > Gnetum montanum. Next base: position 134,419 of record MNCI01037638.1, read on the forward strand.
GCTAACACTTCAATATGTGAAGGCTAAGAAATATAAATAAATCTCAATTGAAAGAATGAAGATGTTAAAAGATTTAACTTTTGGAACTAGATGTATAAATTCATAACAAGATGGTCATTTATATTGCATGAACAATAAATAGGAAACATAAGCTATAATTACCCATAATGGCTCGATGCGAGTCAATAATTAAGAAAAATGCCCTACCATATTAGGCAGAGAAGGGAAGAGTAGGAATTTGCAACCTCAAGGAAAACTCAATTACAAGTAAAGAAATATAAATAGAGTTACTGGTATATCAGATAAGTCATGTATTAACAAGTATGGAAAAAGAAGCTACATTTATTAGATAAGGAAATAAAAATGGTAAGGATGATTTGACCACCAATCAAAAAATAAAAATTTGATGACTGATTAATGTCCACTTGCCATTTCTAACAAGACTCCATTTCCTGATAACTCCATTACATCTTCCAAGGTAGAGTAATTTTATCAATGTTAATTTATGCTATAAGAGACAATCAAAAAATAAAAATAAAAATGATAAATGCTTTACATAGATTCCTTTGAGTTGCTTGCATTTATCTTAAAAGACATATTCAAGAGTCTAAAAAGTAATGATTTTGCTGAATGAACTTGGTGTATATGTTTCTTGAATTGCTAGAACTAACTAAATCAGAATGAAACTAATTAAAGTCTACCATACATTTCAAAATTATAATAAAAAATAAGCTACACACATAAGGCAAAAACTATTCTTAACACCTTTTGAATTCTAAAAAGAAAATAATACATAGTATATTTATCTAAATCAGTTGGGTACAAAAAGACAATGTGGTCTGCAACCTACATTTAAATTTGAGGCTTATGACCTGTATTCTAAAGGGACTCTATTTAATGACAAAGATTATCACAATAACATGATGTAGGTATGTCTCTTATTGTTCATGTGAAAATCATAAGTATATGTGATAGAACATAATGGAAGAAAGTTTCAAGTCATCATCTAAGCAAGTGAATGTAGTTGTAATAGTATAAATGAAAGTTCCAAGTCATCATCTATGCAAGTGAATGTAGTTGTAATAGTATAAATGAAACCAAGTTAACATCCAAGTATCTCGATGCAGTCTTAAAATACTGCTACCTCTTGATATTCATATATAAACATAACAACACTCTAACAGCTTAACGAAAGTAATTAGAAATTATTTAGATATAGGCATAAGAATACTTTGATTAGTTGGAGAAAGGAATAACAAATGATACTAAAATATAATAATTATCCTAGATCAAATATTTAAACAAGAATACCTGATATTTTTTATTCCATGAAAGTTCAGAATCATGGAAGGGTCAACATGGAAATCAAGAAGTAAAAGATGTTTAGAAACCTAACTGAGTATCTCAATTAGACTACAGGTAAAATGTGCAAAGGATCTATACACGATAAATAGTGATAACTTTATTTGAAAGTGGAATTAGAATGTTTCATAGAAATATTTTTGAAAAGAAAACTATTTTTAACACCCTACCAGTATATATCCAAATCTAAACATAAGAACATGAACCTGATTGAAAATTGAATACATGTAAATGTAACCAATAATTAAATAAAATGTAGGTCCACCAAGTGTGGGTGCAGCAAAGCTCACTTGTCAGAGCATGGAGCATTTAGCATTGTAAGTCACAGGTTTGATTCCATGGAAGCTATGCTAAGACAACATGGTATACAACCTACTCTGTTAGTCATTGAATGCATCCATGTACAGATGCTCTTTTAAAATCACATGTACCTCAGAATTGTATATATGAACTTGGGTAGTGGTAGGACCAACCACTTTCTAAGTCTAAATATACATAAATCAAAACATTTTTTAAAGTTTGCAACAGATGGTAGAAAAAGTAATTTAAGTTGCTTATAAAATAAAGATTTTGAGTTTGAACATTTTTAAATTCCTTTTACATTTTAATGTTTTTAACATTTTTTATTTCAAAGGATGAAAAAGACTTTTATGTTTCTAACATTTGTTATTCTTGTAGACTAAAAATCTTGGACGTTTAGCTCAAAAGAAATCTACTTTCAAATCATGGTTTCTTGTAAACTTGAATCAAACATATAAAATAGGTGATTCCTCTTGCTGAATTTCAGCAAATAAAAAAACTATTTGCTATTAAACTCAATTTTATTTTATTTTATGTGACGTTACTTATCTGAAGAAGTGCAGCTTATTATATTTAATCTTATTTGCATATTACTAAATTTGATTTTACTCCACCATCATCTATGCAACATTAAATTTTTGTTTTGTTCTGTTTATGTTTTATGGATTTCAGTTCGTAAGGTCATTGCTGCTCTGGTTGACTTGCACTACCCAAGGATCAACGAGCAGCTTCATTATTTTTGAAACTACTCTACATTTTAGTAGTAAATGTGCCTACATGTAATCATGAGGCATCGTCATCCAGAATGCATACACGCATTAAATGGTGGATCATATTATCATGTATACAATGCCTACTAAAACATGTCACCGTAAAATTACACATAAAGGATCATAGCATCAGGTAAACAACCAGGCCAGAAACATTATTAACATTATTATCATTTAATTTACTTACCTTAATGAGTAAGGTGATAATATCTACCATGTAAGGTGAGCTCCAAAAACAATAAACTCTATGCACCCAACAAGCAATGGATTTGTATCAATGCATTAGCATCAAACTATGTGCCCCAATTTGCAACATGCATATAAAGTTCGGCAGGGAGAGGGGGGTGTGGGGAAAGGAAAAAACAACTACAATACCCACTTGCCATTAGAAAGATATTTTCTTAAATAGTTTTAAACAATTGTAATTTAAAACATGATTCAATACCATGAAAGCATTTTCCATTAGTGTATTACAAAGAATCACAATACCTGATAACCGTTAAAACATGATCTTGGTTTAGTTTTTTAAAACATAGGCAAAGAATATTTAGCCTTACCCATTAAAACATTTCTACAACCTAGAATTATATACCTGATAACAATCAATAAGTTGTAGGCTATTGGCAAGACTTGTGATTTGCATTCTCCCATTTATATGTTCAATCCTAGCAGGTTACCCTAAGATATAAAAAATTTAGGGTGTTCAAAAAACTTCAGTTTCAGTTTTAAAGTTCTAAAATTTAATTTTGTATGAAAATCCCAATACAAACAGTATAGCATTCAGAACCTCATAATATTGACTATTCTTGTTATTCGACTATCTAATTGAATCAAAAAACTTCAGTTTCAGTTTTAAAGTTCTAAAATTTAATTTTGTATGAAAATCCCAATAGAAACAGTATAGCATTCAGAACCTCCTAATATTGACTATTCTTGGTATTCAACTATCTAATTATCAAGGAAGAACCATAGGGTTAGAACCCTTACCAGAGAACATGTTTGACAATCAAGAAATGCCTAACTTCTTGAATATGGCTTTATGCATGCTATCATCTATCTTGAAGTGTTCATGAAGCTTATCTATAATATTGTCCTTGATCTCTCCCTTCAAGTAAAATGCTAATACAATGGTTTGATAAGTAAAATGGTGTAGACCTGTTCAAACAATGATGGTGCCCTAGTTCGTATTTGAAAGCCCATGACATCTGATAACACTGCTGTCCAATCTGATAAAAACATTCCAACATCACATGAATTTTCCATGGAAAATCTTGGTGCAGCAAGACTATCAGTACCAGGGGATCATAATTTCATATGTCTTGAATTTGAGGTAGCCTCATTACTGCTTGGAGAAATGTTCAACTTCTTTATTCCTAATATATCAATCTTTGAAATAGAATTAAGATTGTCAGCATTATTTGAATGTATAGCAACAATTTTCTCCATAGTAAACTTTTCTTTTCTTGATGAGTTCATTGGGGAAAACAGGATATCATCAACATACGGACTTTTAGTAAAGTTGCAGACAAAGAAGCAACTTTACATATCAACCATTCTACGTAAACATCAATTTTTGTTTTTTTTTGTTTTTAACTTAAGATTGTCAGCATTATTTGAATGTATAGCAACAATTCTCTCCATAGTAAACTTTGCTTTTCTTGATGAGTTCATTGGGGAAAACGGGATATCATCAACATGCGGACTTTTAGTAAAGTTGCAGACAAAGAAGCAACTTTACATATCAACCATTCTACATAAACAAAAGTTAACGGGAGTTTCTATGGAAAGTTATTAGGCCTACTATTTTATATTATATTTGGAAACGAAGATGCAATGTTATATTTCAAAGGACAGATTATTATAATAAATGTTTACTCACGAGGTTGGAGAAGTTGCAGATCTTTCGCCTCATTCATTTCCAACTCACATCTCAAGCATCCAAGTTCAATCTGGATAGACATCAATTGGTTCATCTCTTGTAGCTGTGGGAAAGACTTGCGCATTCCAGTAACACTCATCATCAGTAACCTCTGCAAGGAAGCTTTCCATTTCTGTTGTGAGGAGTCACCATTGGAACTCTCTCTATCCTTAATTGACAGCTTTTTTTTCCTTATCTAATTCTGTGTCCTTCTATCTTGTAACGAGTCAGCATGGGTGGACGTTTGGTGGTGCCCCAATTCAGGTTTCCTCCCTTAATACTTCTTTATTTATAAGGCTGGTCCCGAGTTTCATGCATAGTGCTCTCACCTTCCCCCTTCCCTTAACCCTATGACTTGTTCAGGTTACTGTAACTGATACACTGTTAATACCAATAGAACTTCTTTTCGGGGTCCGACACACCCCCAGACCCCACCCATTATGCATTTTTACCTCCACGTGCACTCCATCCTAGTAAGATTGCAGACACATGTTCTTCCCTGGATGACTATCAGGCCTCAGCTGGTTCTTCTGTACTCTATCTTTTCTAGGCACCTTCAATTCATATCCTTTCTTTTTGTCCACTATCATCATCATTCATCATGAATTCTACCAAAGCACTATTCTCTTCAACCTTCTGAACCCTAGCCTTCCACCATATGTAGCGGAGGTCTGCCTTGGAGCTCTCCGCTTCCACTGTGTCCCCCTCCAATAGCCACTGCCTCTGACCCATCACCACTACCATTGCTACTACCACTACCACTACTGCAAATTGTAATTGCAGAGTAACCTTCCTTCCTTGTTTAGTTGTGCGGGACTGCACCATCGACTAGCATTTGGTTCATACGATAAAAAGGCTGAATGTTTCAGCTGTTTATATCCAAAAAAAGCCCTCCCACCAAAAGCTCCCTCTACAGGGCAATACACAACACAACGTGGCAGTACCCCTAAGGTCAAGTAGTGCTACTCCAAATTTATATTTCCCTATGCCGGTCTCTGGTTCCTCTCCACACATGGTCTGCCAGGGCTAACCTAAAGGTGTAGGTCAGAGACCTAATGCTGGATGAGTAGCCAGGGACACTGATGAGAATGATCTCCTGCTGTAGTGGGCTGTGGCCTCGCTTGATCTCCTGCTGTAGTGGGCTATGCCCTCGCTCACTGCCTTAGGAGGAGAGCAAACGTGAAACTGCAACTGTTACACACCGGGCGGGCTTGTTGCTTCTAGGAAATGTAAGTGACTTGTAGTGGTGTCGAGCATCCATGATTACACCATGGTCTTCACCATGGCCGGGAAGGTCTTGTAGCAAATCCTTGGCCATTGGCCATGGACTATTTTGTCTTTACATCTAGGATTATGAGAGCCTTAGAAGCTAACACAAGAATCTTGGATGGCATTATGCATTACAACAAAGTTTGAAACATGGACATAAAAAAATTTCCCTTTTATTTGACACAAAAGTAGATGAACCTCATCTTGGGTAGACGAACCTCATCTTGGGTTAATAAGTGCTATAATGTGCTTCATTTGACCATACCCTATGTGTGTTGAAACTAATTTTCTCTCTATGGTTGCCATGGAGCTATTGCTAGAGTGTGGTTACCCTACTATAGATGGTTATAGTAAGTTTACTATTACTCTTAGCGTAATGATGTCTTCTCGAGAAGTCTCATTCATGACTAGCTTTGCTATACCTTTGACTTCTTTAGATGGAAAGGTCTTAGTAGAGTGTGTGGTCTATGCTCATATATCTCTATCTCTTATGAAGATATTGGAAATCTACGATGTTAGTGAGGTCATTTCCTTGGCAATTCGAATCTATCTTGAATGCAAGAAAGACATGAAGGATAGGAATCTCGTACACTAGGAATATATAGTTAGAACTCTCTCTTCATTACTAAATGCTGAGAAGATTGAGATCGAGCCTATCACTACCAAAAAGATACACAATACAAATAAGAAGTGTTGCTATAAAAGTACCCATGTTACCCCATTCAAATAGTCAAGCACAAAGATGAAACCCTTCCTTGTTGTTGATATTGAAACTATAATTATTAATGATACCCATAAGCCTTATGCTGCTGATCTCTTGATGGTTAAGCTTGGCGAAGATCTTTAGTTTTAGCATATTGAAACCTACTTTAGTGAAGACTACTGGAGCATCTTGGAGTCCTTTGGAGATAGGAGTACTAAGGTTTTATTCAAATTGGTTGAAAGGATTTCTATGATTGATACACTGAATCCTTCAATACATACTATATACTTCCACAACTTTTCTAGATTTGATGGGATTCTCTTGCTAAGGCACCTAGCTTATCATGACAAGCACTACACTATCAAACCAATGATGAGGAATAATAGGCTATATGAGTTAGTTGTCTATAATAGGAATAAGAGGCTCCTCCACTTCAGAGACTCCTTGAACCTACTCCCTAGTAGCCTAGACAAACTAGCTAAAAATCTATGCCCTAAGCTGGGCCCTAAGGGATCTATTCCATATCAAAATGTGACACTATCTAATCTAGTTAGTATGAAGACAAGTTTGTTAGAATACATGAAACAGGACATCCTCCTACTTGGTGGTGTAATGAAGAAGGCTCAAGATATCCATTGGAATGCATATAGGATGGACATAGAGAGTAAGATAACCCTTTCCTCGATCACTCTATCTTTCATGTGTGCTATTACAATCCAATCAATTGGCCTATCCATATCCCAAGACACCTTCATTCATTGTGGTTACTATGGAGGCCTTGTTGATATGTATAAGCCTTATGGTGAGAATCTCTACTACTATGATGTTAATTCCTTATATCCATTTATCATGAAGACTTTTCCAATGTGAGGAGGTAAGCCTAAATGGAATGAGAATTTAGAAGGCTAGGATTTAGATAATTTGTTTGGATTTATTAAGGCATATGTGGTATGTCCAAAGACTATCAAGAGATCCTTTCTACCCTATCGAGATGAGAAGAACACTCTACTATTTCCAACTGAGGAGTTTGTTGGAATTTACTATAGTGAGGAGTTAAACTATGCAAAAAGCCTTGGCTACACAGTGATCCCACTCATGCGCTACCTATTTGATTAGAAGGAGGAAAGCCCATTGGAATGCTTTGTTAGCTCAATCTTTGAGAGTAGGTTAAAGGCTAGGGAATTTGATAATGAGGCATTGGTATATGTGTATAAGATCCTTATGAACTTACTTTATGGTAGGTTTGGGATCAACCCTATGAGCACTATCACCAAGGACTACTTGCAGGATTGATACAACTATCTAATTAGGAATAGTGAGTTGATCTTTGCTAAAATGCCTAATGAGACATACTACATCATTTCCTACTAGAGCAATGCTAGGAAGGTCTCTCCCTCAGATCGTTGGAACCCATCGACGATCTTAGCTATCCAACTATTTGCTACAATCACTGTTGATGCTAGGATATATATGTACCCGTATATCTCAAGAGAGGACTGCTACTACATAGACATAGACTCTATTGTGCTTGGTTAGCCACTACCAGAAGAACTGATTTCTTCTTCTATCATAGGTAAGTTTAAGCTAGAGCACCAAGTTAAGAATGGATACTTTTTAGCACCGAAGTCCTATTCCTTATTATAGAAGAAGACACAAATGTACTCAAGCACAAGGGCCATGCTAAAGAATTTATCTCTAAAGAATGATGTGAGTCACAATACCAGGATTTAGCTCAAACAAAGCTTGTCTAGGTTTTAGCTAACTTCAGGATTAATTATAAGACTATGAACATAACAAAGGATACACTAATTAGACTTGGGATTCAAGTGGTGACAAAGAGGAAACCTATCTATCATAGACAAGTATGGATTGATACTAATCCAATTGATATAATAGACTTAGGTGGACTCAATACCATTGGTAAAATATTGATTAAATCACTAAGGCAACAAGTAATACAACTCCAAGATCAAATTGATATTGGCTCAAACAAAAAAGAGATATAATAGATAAAGAACACAAGATTAATATAGAGATATAGTAGATAATGAACACAAGATTGATACATCTTCAAAGCTCTAATCCATGAGATTTCCATCTCTTAGTCAAGGAACAAAAGAAGTACTAATCAAAGAGATCCATTAATTTGAGGTATGATCTACCTAAGTTGAAGGTATGATATTGCAATAACAACTTTTAGGAAAACAAAATAATAAGCTAAGCTAAAAATGACATACCATATATCATGGTATGAGATGCAGAAATTGCAAGTATGAAATGTTTTCAAGAAAAGTTTAGGGCAACTTTAAGGAGTGGGAACAAATGATTTGAGTGAGTTACCCCAAGGGGAATGATGCCAGAGGGACACTAAAGGCCTACGCTGATTGAGTGCACATATCAAAGATATGTGGGACTTGTAGCAAAGCACATGTCTAGTTATATTATAATGGAGATGTGCCAAAAAACCTTGGGAAAACACCTCATTGAAAACTTGTTTTGGCAGTGGGTCTACCCCAGGGTGGATGATGAAATGCCAAAAAACTCCAAGAAAACACTACAAGTTTGCCAACTCAAAGAGTTGTTCCTATAAATTGATGTTTTTTGTAGCCCTACATGAGTATGTAGCCTAGATTTTAAGATGAAAATGATGTTTTGGAAATGCCTAGAAAACACTTTCTTGCTTCTATGGGTATGACAAGAGGTAGGCCTAAGGCTTGTAGTTGTCCTTCCATGGAGGTCTAGATCCAATCTTGATTCTATTTCTAAGGGCTATAAAAAACTTAGGGCCCCTTGTGTGCAGGTCCAAGGTGTGAGTCGCGACCTATAAAAAATAGAACTAGTAGATGCCCTATAGGTCAACAAACATAACTTGATAAGTTATGTAATATAGGTAACAACTACCAAGTGTAAACGGTTTAGAACTTGAATGAAATCTTGAGATCGTAGCTACTCTCTAACATTTCCATATAGAAACTATATCAAATAGTAGCACACTAGGATAATGGCATATTGAATAGCTCTTGAACATTTTCATAGTAGTATAGACTATTGTTGTATCAAATAGTAGCACACTAGGATAATAGCCAGCGTACTGGACACTGAATGAATTTTACTTATTTGACAGTACGTATACAACTACTCTCACACATGGAATCACCTGGGTAGGAAATAATTGCACATGAAAGGTTGCTAATGTCAATGTCCTTCTATCACCTTACTACAAGACTAGGCCTCATAATTGGTTCAATGGAACAAACAAGGTTGACTATTTTAATTGTTTCTATTTTGTAATGGTAACTGGTTTGATTATTTCATTATGGAGTTATATTAGAAATTAGTTGGGACAAAACCATCACCATGGTCATGTGGTAATTAAGGTGCATTCTTACATGCTAGCTTTGTATGTGACTTGGAGTGCTATGATCGATGGCCCTAGTAGGCCATTAGGTAACATTCATTGAGGTGGCATAGGTTCCTTTCACTTGTGAACTCTCCTATGTGGTGAACACTCACATTTTGGAACTCTCACTTCATAGGAAACTCCTTCTGTTAATCAAACAAGTGATTTGTCCTGATCTTAAGCCTAGGAGTTGTTCCTATGTGTGTTTCTTCAAAATTAGAAATTGGCAAGTGCATGTTTCTTGATAGAAATTCTTAAGCAAAGTTCTTGCCTTCATTGACTTACAAAAAATTAAAGATACCACTCTATAAGGGCTAGGCCATTACTCTCATCAGATAAGCAAAGCAGGGAGAGCCTTGGGTGTTACACTAGGGTTTTTTGTGCCATCATAATATCCATCACTCTGGTACTCTATAGTTAGCAATACTATAGGGTAATAAGTCGAACTTGATCGTGCAAGCTCTTGGTGCAATGACTGAGCAAGTTGTGCGCACCATCTTAGGTGAGATGGATACTCTAGAGGGCCTTGGAATGGGTGGGAAATGAACTACATGAGTTCCCATACATTTGCGGGGAACAAGTCCCTGAGTTACCCCCAATCAACTATCTCTTGCCTCCAGGGACTCCTAGGTCAGACCTCAATCCAAAACCCTTCAGGAACTACATAGGTCAAGAAGCAATCCATGGGCTCTTAGGTGAATAGGGAGTAGTTTTCCATCCTTGCCCATACCTATAGGTGATAGTTGCCCCCCCTCCCCCAATGGAGTGCATTAGTGGTCAAGTACCTATAGGTGATAGTTGCCCCCCACCCCCCTTCCCATTCTAGAAAAGAATATACATGGATTGAAAAAGGAATCCCTTAGGGCCCTATATTACATAATCTATTTTTGAATGATTTTGACCACTAGAAAGAAATATTATTGATTCATTGATGAAATTATTGTAGGAAATGATGAGATAATAGACTACCTAGAGTTCATATCAGAGCTGGATTTAGTTGGTTTTGAATGTAAGAGGGAAGTACTCCAAGTAAGGAAAAAAGTCTACACTTAGGATTGATTGTAGACCTCAAAGGCAGAAAGGTCAATCCTTCCATACCTTGGAAGCCCTATTGATACCAAAAATATATTGAAGAAGCTCTTGGGAAATCATATGATGAGCTTAGGACTAAGAAGTTGCTCAACCAAATGAACTAGAGAATTTATGGTAATGTTGCCTACTATGCCTTATATAAGAGCTGGGCAAGGAATAGAGGGCCTTAGAAGGGGTAGGGAATGAACTACTTGAGTTCCTCCATGTTCATGGAAAATGAGTCCCTAAGTTCTCCTTGATTAAGTTTATACATGATTACTTTCATTGAGTGACATGGCAACTCTTGTTGGAAAACTTATCATATCAGAAAATGAAAGAGTTGGAATCTAAGATAAAAGATAGTGAAACTCCCTGCATTGATAGATGTCTAAGGCTAATGACCATTCATGAAATCACTGAGTTCATACAAGAACTTTGCATGCCAATCAATGAATTTGAGAAGTTGATAGACATAGCAAAGAAAGAGGTAATATATCAAATTGGTAAAGGAGGAATAGTAAGTTATTACTACCAATTGAAGGTGGACATCCCTAACGAATAGGACCCTGCTAATCCTCTCCCATGCTTCAACCAAATGTATAACTCAATATTTAAGTCAAGCCTCTATGTCAAGATGAAAACACTAAAGGAAGGAAAGGTAGTGAGAGTGGATCAATTGGTACCTTATATACACAAGTGATGGTGGAAGCCTTTGACCCCTTAGATCAGAACATGTACTTGATGATTAAGGGTAGAAGTTATCGACATGACTGGGTAGCCCATCTAGCAATGAACACTCACTCAAGTGTAAAAATCCTTGGGGCCAGTAAGATGGGGAAATACCCTATAAAGACCCTAACTTGAGGGAAATAGAATGGGACCTGAGACCAACACGATCTGATACCCATCCATTGAAGGTAGTATAGAGGGAAGAAGGGTCTTCAACACGTGAAGTGTCTTACTGCTAAGAGTAGGTCACTTGAGCTTGTAGACCACATATGCTCCCATTAGCATGAGCATTTAACTACACATGATTCTAGAAGCAAGATAGTGATGAGTGCTAAGGGGATAGAATGGTGATCCCGGGAATGACTGATTTCTTCTCACTTAGTGATGTGCATAGGTCTGCAGGTTCATGTAAGTGGTTGTAGCTATTCTCATGGTGTTACGTGATATTGATAAATAGACTCATTGGGGTACAATGAGCAATTTGGTAAGTGAATAAATAGAGTTGTGAGCTGTCCCATGGGTTATGATGTATTGATTAATGGAGAATGGATTAGACTTACAACTTCTTCATTAAAGTGAATAGACGCACCATGGTAATTGGTGTGTCTAGGAACATAAACTGTCAATAAATGCACTTTCTAGATAGAAGTGTAAGCAACATACCCATTAGCAACCTATGGGATCTGTAACAAGTGGGCTAAAAGGATGGAACATCATAACTTATAGTCTAATGTGAGGAATTCTATGACTAGTGTATATGTGAATTGGCATGTATGCTGGTGGGTTCCATATCCATTTCTACGTGGATTCGGAAATTGTTATATTTGTATCCACTTAGCTAGAGTGGTGGTTTTCTTTTTAGTTTAGAAGTAGGAAAATCTATGGGATATCTTTACTATTTAATTTGTGAAGAGTTAGTTTATGTACTTAGGTATGTTGGAACCCTCAGGTGTTAGCACATGAATGATAGTATTTGATCCCTACCCCTTTGAGCAGTCACGTTTGTAGGCATGCCCATCCAAAGGAAAGTTAGGCAAGGGTATTAATCACTGGGTGGAAAATGCAAATCATTGTCCATCATTATAAAAGCATCTCTTAAGGTAGCATTTAAAAGAAATTCTTTATCCTCGAAGTCTTGTCTTGCTTTCCTAAAGGACTATATAGCATAACCTAAGGGTATGCTTTAATTATCCCTGCTTATTCTAAGGTTGCATTTAAAGTAACCATGTTAATTGAGATTATCCAAAGGTGAAGTTAACCTCATATGACAACCTTAGTGGAGAAAATGCTAGCAACTAATCTCAATTTACTAACTAATCATCTCTACCTATAGTAGCCATTGGGGGCAAACATACAAATGGAAATTATATAAATAACAAAGGTCTCAGCTTTCCCCTTGCCCATGGAGATTCATGCAAGTGAATATCGTAAGTGGCTTAGTGCAATGAAAATAACTAACAAACCCAAAAGAAATTTATGCAAACTTTTAAGAACAAATGGGCAACTCTTATTAATCGAACAAGCAATCTATGATGATGTAGTCATTCCCATGCACTTCTTAGTCGAGACCCACCTAGAACACTATATAAATTGGTTGGTATACCTAGAATGGGCCCTATTTAATATAAGTGGTGCAACCTCCTAACCCTAATGATCCTACGAATGTAAAACCTAGAGTCAAAGTCATTTCGTGAAGCCCCCTTCTAAGGTACAAGCCCTTTCCATGCCTGCTCCTTCGAACCACCCTCATAAAACCCAAAGAAAATTCTATATATTGTTATGCTATGATAATATGAGTGTTCCTATCCAAGGATGAGCTATGTGAAGTCCTTTCCTAGAAAAATATCAAGGTGAAAAACTATCCTAGGCTAAGACAAAGAGTAAGCCTACTAATATGGACTAAGAACCAAAATGGTGGGTGGATCCATAACAAAGATAAAAAGGCTAAAATCAAGCATTTCTCTTCTCTCATGTTATACGTAAATGAATAGTGATCTTGCCATGTACGAGGACTCATTCCCATCATGTTTAAATGGTTTTGTTTCTCATGTGTTTAAACATGTATGGAAAGGTTGTGTGCAATGTTGTTGTAGTGTTTTGCGGAAAGTGTATATGTTATTTTTAAGTAAATAAGGACTCGTTCCCTACATTAGCTATTCTAGTATAAAGCATTTCTTAAGGTAGCATCACTTTCCTTCCCTATCTCAAGTTAGCTACCCTTTCCCTAAGTAACATGTGTCCCTTAACACATTGCTTAACATTGTGTTTCAAGGAAATGCATTACAAAATTGCAAAGGGTCTATGATAAACCTCGTATCCCAAGTAAAGGTGAATTCCTATAACTCATACCTGATGAGTCGCAATATCACATCAGCCACAATATCGCGTCGGCCCCTGTAATATCGCATCCTATCACCAGTTCTATAAATAAGAGGCAGCTTTCCCTTATTTCCTCACCTAGATCTAGATGCTTAGCCAAACTATAGTAGTTTTACCATTCTAGAATTAGAATAATTTCCATGTGCCCACAATAGAAGTCTCAAAGTGAACGGATCTTTATTCGAGCAAATTTTACCTGAGCACACATTTGTGTATGACAATAAAGAAAAACTTTCTGATAAACCTTGCAGCACATGGACTAAGCTAAATAGGATTTAATTATTGTTAAATGTTTAAATGCTTTCCTAGATGATTAATCTCTCTCAACCCTTAACTCTCCTAGTTAAGTGCATTCAGTACGACCGCTTTGAGCACATGTGTAACACTTAGTAACCCAATAACGAGTAGCATTTGGTAATCCTAGTAGCATTGCACTGGTTCAGGGTGTGCACGGCAAGTGGGAACAGATACTAGTGCTAGGATAATTAGAACTTAGTTAATGGAAATTATTTAATTAGTCTCTTCACATTTTCCCTATTAGCATAGACGTTAAAAAGATAAAAAGATATAAAAATCATACACCTCAGGCTTACTTAACCATACAACCGTGACAATACAAGTAAGTCTGGGAAGACAACGATTGATTAACCTTATGTGTTTCATTAGGGCGTGTAAGCACTTAGTCCTTGGAGTTCAACCAGATCATGCATGAGACACTCGTATTCGTATGCATGAGTGTAGGGGTACCTCGCCACTCTTCATTGGCACCGTTGTCGGGGACTTAGTTGTTTGTGCGCTACATAGAACATATGAAATCATTTACATCATTGGGAGCCAAAAATAACCCTAAGGGTTGATCAAAAGAAAAAAATAATAAGATAATGGTAAATAGCACGCCGAACAAGACTAAAATGTCTTCTTCTTCGAACAAAAGCACTTCATCGCCTAGGATCAACACTAGAGATAGTCGATAGCACAACACACAACCAAAATCTGCTATTTCCTCAACAATTCAGTGTGGTATATATTCATCACGATGAATATATATGCAAATTTACCTTTATCTTCCATCAAGACAAACAACTGCATTGGAGAGACTTGGAGGGTAACATATTGTTGCCTCCAGATAGAGCCATCCCCAACATGCTCCTTCATTCCCTTGCATGAATAGGCATGTCATAGTTATACATTGAGTACGTTGCATGTGATTACAACACAAGGGACTACCATCCCACAGAAGCGCAACGTCAACAGGACTTGTGGTAGGAGAGTTACCACACATCATTGAAGGGCAAAGAACCCCATAATGCTTTGCATGTCATAAGCAAAAACCTTTTTCAATAAGTTCTCCATAAAATGATGTTCCTCCTCCTAACGATAGTGAGAAGGTGGTGTATTAGAACCTTCACTCCATGATTCACAACCCTAGTTCTGATCCCCATGAACACCAAGTGTTCAACAAGGGAACACAAACATAAGATAAGGGCAGGCATTCTGATTGTCATTATGATCAGGGCCAAAACCACTGAAGAGAAGGTAGGAAACATCATCATGGCAATGGTTCTCCTTCTTCTTCACCTTCATCATTGCATTCACCCTCTCCTTCAACATTAGGACGCAGTCATAAGGAACCTAATTGTGAGGATAAGGGTAAGAAAAATGAAATACCTCGATGAGAGAGTCGAGAGCGAGGACCAGGGCACTCTAGAGAATCACGACATGAAAGAAGGAAAAGTAGGGAACCACATAGACATCATAGATTCTATGAGAGAAATGATCACAAAGAACCCCTACTTGCAACCCGAAGCATGTTAGACATCACAGAGGCCATTAGAATTCCTACAAGGCACTAGAAAGATAGCAAGATCAAGAGATTAGACATGAATAACATCTCACGATTTGAGGGGGGATACAACACTGATCCTTAGAATCATTTACAAGCATTTCATGATGCATGTGACTTAAAAAACATTGAAAATGAGTGGAAAAAGTTAAAGTTGTTCCCAAGGACACTGATAAAAGAAGCAGAAAGTTGGTACTGGTCCTTAGAACCGGAATCCATTCGAAGGTGGAGTATGATGCTAGAACTATTTAAAGATAAATATCAAACGTACTCCCGAGTGTCCAATTTGTGAAAGAAGATCCAAGGATGGAGGTATGGAAATCACGAACCCTTGGATGCTGCCATGGGCTGATATTATGCACTGCTACATCATTGCCCAGGCCATCGTTACTCACAGCAGGATCAGCTACGCCATCTCGTAGATGGACATAGGCATGAAACTAGGAGAACCCTTGGAACATATGCCCAAGGAAGATTATCAGAGCTTAGGTCCCATGAGATCCATAGATTTCTAGAGCAAGTAGCTAAGGAAGAAGGAGAGATGCGTAAGAGAGAAAGTGCAGAAGAGTACAACCACGATCCTTCCCTCCGAAAAAAGGGAGTAAGATTCTGTGAGGAGGAGGAAGAGTCACCACTTGAAGAGTTGGTGAATAGGAAAACCTTGTCACTCAAAAAATTAACAATAGAAGTGTTGGCTAAAGTAGACCAAATGTGGGACTTCTTAGATAGTAGATTTGAAACTGTTCTAAAAATCATGGAGGAGTCTAAGCAGCGAAGTAGTGATCATGATAAAAAGAAAAAGAGGGATTTGGACCATGTACGTAACAAAGGTAAGGGTAAAATGACCATCATAGAAGAGGTTGTGGATTCTAATATGGACAATGATGGTGGATGTGAGATATGCCAGTATGACCATCCTAAGGGATGTTGCCCAATAATCTCACATCTGCAAGAGTTTGGGATGTATGCACTTAACCCATGACTTAACAAATGGTAAGCACCCCGATGGTTGCCTTATCCCCAAGTTAACCCAAGGCAGTTACACCAACTGCTAACATATTATCCAAGTGGAACTCCACCACAACCTATTAAGCAACACTAGTAGTGGCAATACCCATAGTCATGGGGGATGCCACTGCCTAGGCAACAATACCCTTACCAGAAACCAGATCCATATGGCTATTACATGCAGCAACTAATCTCTCTAAGTGACTTTGTTGGTCATGTGACCCCACAATGTCACACCAAGCTCAGGAGTATTATAGGACTCCTTCTCCTAGAGGAGACACACCACACACATATGATCCTCCGAACCCAGCTACGACTGTTACACTAATAGCTCCACTACTACCCGCTCCAGAAATGCAAGGGGGACTCCCCACTCAACTATAGCAACGTGATGCTATGAGAGTTGTGAACCTTCAACCCACTACTAGTTCTAACAACCATACAAAGAGAAGACTTTCTTTAGAACCAACAGTCCAAACAAGCTTTCATAACCACAAGTGGTTGAGTCGCTAAATGCCTCTCCATCAAATAAGGCTTTGGAGCTCCCTTCAAACCAAAAATAGAGCTCAACGCACACGATTATGTTAACACATATTGTCACTAACTGGATCAAGGAGGGCCACCTTCCCAGGAAATTCTCTAATCCTGGAAGTCCCTTAATCTACCTCCAATTCGCTGGGAATGAACCACATAAAGCTCTTCTTAACTCGTGTTTTAGAGTCAACCTAATATCACAAGAAATGTATAAAGCCTAAAACTTGCCTCCACTAAAGAAGAGAAATATTTGCTTAGAACTGGCTAACCAGTTCATCACTGTCCCTTGGGACTGGTGGAGGACATCGTTACCACTGTGTGTGGTTGGTCATACCTAGTTGATTTCCTAGTGATCCAAGTAAACAATGACAAAGGGGACTTGCCAATAATAATGGGAAGGGCATGGCTAAGTACCATAAATGCATGCCTAGGAATCCATGATCTTTCCCTAGAAATATCTAAGGAAAACACTTATGGGAAGATTGAGAAGAAGAAGGTTCCATGCATCACATATAGTGATACAGAGGATGATGGCATATAGGAATGTTCAACATTTCTTGCATGCAACCAGTGTACCCAGGAAGTTAACATACAAAAGTGCCTGTATGTAGCAACCACACAACAAGAGAACACCTAATGGTTGATATCTAATCAAGAGAGCAACTCATCAATCTGCATGGAATGTGCCCACATCAAAATCATAGATGAATTGGAGCAAGAGTTTCACCAACTTCCAACCCTTAATCTGAAACCATCAATCGAGGGAAGTTGGAATCTCCTAGGAAATTCAAATGAGTACTCTGATTTGAGAATACTAGTTGATGTTCAATAAACTAATCCTTGTCATGAATCTAGAATGGTCAATGTACATCACACATTGGAGAGAGAACGACCTTGCTCACTATTTTGGATCTCCTCCTTTCAACTCAGTCATGGAGGAGATGGCCACCTATGCTGATCATTTGAGGACCTTAGTTTCTTTTTAAGTTTTTATTTTACAAATTTCTTTAAATTTTCTTAGTTTTGTTTTACAACATCATTTATACTCTTTCATTTCTTTGTGTGTTTTTTTATTTTTTTTGATTCATCACCTAATAACTGCTTCTGATGGTGGTATGAACTGTGTTCCATTGATTGCTAATGTTTGATTTTTACCTTTAAGTTATGATGTTGATACTTTGATATGGTTCTTTTCATATAATAGGCAATGATTCCACATCATCCATTCATCCATGATATTCTATGGTCTCTCTTGGCTTGGAACTATACAGTCCCTTTCTCAATAATAAGAACTATCAACGAATCGATAACTGGGTATTTCTCAAACTAAGGAAGGCCTCAAGGATTGAAAGGGTGTGACTTCAAGGGGACTTAATGCATTTGTATTGGCCATTCTCTTGGGTGCTTGCATGTTTTCTTCTTGAGTTTTCTTACCATTCTGACGCTACCCCATTATCAAGAAGCTGAGTGAATAAAAATAAAAATAAAAATAAAAAAAGTCTTTGCATGGTGTGGTTCTCACACAAAACACAAGAAAATAGTGAGAATTCAAAGCACATCCCTTAGATAGAATAATCATATGGGCTACAAGCACTAGTTATGGAACTCAATAAAAATGTTCCCTCTAACTAAGGCCCTTCTTCACTTCCTACTTCCTCCTTTCTCGTTTCGTTGGAATGGTGGTGGCTCTTTGGTGGAAGCATTCTTGTTACTTCAAGTGGATGGATGGGCCAAATGTATTAATGTGAAGTCACTGGATGTGGATTGTTTGAGGCTGGATTTGGAATGGGATCTACTAAGTCACATTAACCATTAACACACAAGGGACTATACATCACCTTATTCTTGAGACTCCATTCCATCTTCTTCTCTTCATCTTTCTTTCTCCATTTTTTACCTCATTTTCGATTGTATCAATAGTCCATATTTTGGTGGATGCATTGTTTTCTTTTTGGTAAACTTTTGTGGTTAAGTCTTTAACTCTTGCTTCCAAGTGACATTTCTAGAGCCTACAAACTCTTTGAATGTGGGATTGTCAGGGCATTAAGGGCATAAGCTTGCTTTGGGGAGGACCCACTAGCATTCCTATTTGGTACATCCATTAGTTTCTTTCCCTTAAACATTTCTGCAATCATCATTTATTTTGTTCATTTCCATCTTTGACATCCATTTTATTGGCATGGTTGTTGTTTCTTTTTCTCCATCTTTCTTATTCCTTATGTTTTTCCATTCTATTGCTACTAGAGGTTTGCTCTCAGTCATGGGGGTCCTAGTCCAATATTTTCAATACTTTCGATTTTCCATTAACCCCTACACCTCAGGTAGTCACTAGTATTATATCTTCGGATCCGCATTAGCCATATCACAACTTAGCCAATGGACTTTACACTGAGGCAAGGTATTAACTACATTGTGATTCATTTACCCTTGCTAATATCAGACTGTGTTGTGTGTGCAGATGGTAATCATATAACAACATATTGGATCTAGAGGAAACACCTGGAATGGACTAGTGCTGAAGTAGTTATGTAAGGAACAAGATTAATGACGTGCTTATTGATGGACAACAAAAAGCGCAATCTTGGCGTTAGCAGCAACAAATGTTTTCTTTTCTTCTTTTCTCTTTCTCTTCTCTCCTCTATCTTAGCTGCCAAATAAGGCTGAATGTCAAATGTGTATAGTGTTCACTCTTGTTGTCATGAACACTAATTTTTGTCATGTATTGTAATGATGATCCGTTCACATGTCACCCCATTCACCATTAGTGTCACTCAAGTCAATAACCCCATACCTTCCCAATATTTTGTAAGGAACTTGAGGATGAGTTTTCATTTAGTCATGGGGGTATGATGAGCCGTGATATCACGTATGCGATATTGCAGCCCATCGCTAGTTCTATAAAGAAGAGGTAGCTTTCCCTTGTTTCCTCATCTAGATCTAGACCCTTAGCCAAACTATAGTAGTTTGACCATTCCAAAGTTAGAATAATTTCCATGTGCCCGTAGTAGGAGTCTCAAAGTGAATGAATTCTTATTCGAGCAAATTGTACTTGATCACACATTTGTGTACGGCAATAAAGACGAACTTTCTGATAAACCTTGTAGCACGTGGACTAAGCTAAATAGGATTTAATTACTGTTAAATGTTTAAATGCTTTCCTAGATGATTAATCTCTCTCAACCCTTAACTCTCCTAGTTAAGTGCATTCAGTACGACTACTTTGAGCATGTGTGTAACGCTTGGTAACCTAGTAACAAGTAGCATTTGGTAATCCCAGTAGCGTTGCAATGGTTCAGGGTGTGTACGAAAAGTGGGAATGAATACTGGTGCTAGGATACTTAGAACTTAGTTAATGGAAATTAGTTAATTAGTCTCTTCACATTTTCCCTATTAGTATAGATGTTACAAAGATAAAAAGATATAAAAATCATACACCTCAGGCTTACTTAACCATACAATTGTGACAATACAAGTAAGTCTGGGAAGACAATGATTGATTAACCTTAAGTGTTTCATTAGGGCGCGTAAGCGCTTAGTCCTTGGAGTTCAATCAAATTGCATGTGAGACGCTTGTATTCATATGGTTGAGTGTAGGGGTACCTCGCCACTCATCAATACCCTTCCTAATAGAATGACTAAGTGTTTGTTCAATCCCTTCCTTCCCTTCCTAAGTCCCAAGATCAAATGGTAAGTTCTTACATATGTATATAATAGCAAGCATAACATAACTATGAAGAATTAGGTAATATTATGAAAACGTATCTAATATGATTAGTTTTTTTTTGTCTTTTATTGAAATTGATCTTTCAAGGTCATTGGCATGTTTCAACTTAGGATTCATAAAGGTGATAATGAGGCTAAAATCATGTATTTCTTGTCTTAGTGCTAAGCTACGTTAGAAATGTAACCCACGTGTAAATGCTTATCCTAAATGTTAGTGCAAGGTAGCATGTCCTTGTTTCTAGAGCACTTAACATCAATGCTACATTTAAATATCCAAGGTGACATGTTAGGTTTGGAATGCTTACTTCAAGGTAAATAGGCCTTGCCTTCCCTCTACTTTATTTCCTACAATGTCCATCAATAATAAAGAATCTCTTAAAGTAGCATGTCTATGATACACTATCTTCAACCTTTCCCTCTTTCTAATGAGCCTAAGGTCATATCCTAAGGTTTGCATCTATTGCATTTCCATCAAATACCAATTATTTCCATCAAATATTAATGAATTTTCTCAATAGCCATATTACATATAAAATAAAAAGGTCCTACGTAGATGCATGTAAGTGAGTATGTGGCTTAGCACAATGGAAAGAATAAACTAAGAAATGAAATATGAAAAGTATTCCTCTCTTGTCCTAACAATGGAGGTGGTGGTTCCCTATTTCCCCTTCCTTCTCTGTTTATTAGGCAATCGACCCTCGTCATGATTTTTTTCTAGGCTAGCAACTAGATAACCTTCAATTTGTATATGATTTTACTATAGCGGTGTGCTAGAAATAAATCGAGCCACCTTCCACAAAAATGATTATCTAGAATGCTTCATAGAAATACTTTCGTGGTGAAGGGATAAGGTAGCATGTAAATGCTTAGCCAAAGATCCATTTCTCTAAAACACTTATCCAGGTGTGTTGGCTCCATAGCATGGACAAGCATGTGTTTGATGTGCTTGGAACATTTCAAGGAAATGCTTCATTTTTGATGTGTTTGTAGCATGTAAAGGAAATGATCAGTCCTTTCATTTCAAGGAAATGTTGGTTGTGTAAAGGAAATGCCTAATTGTGCATGCTTCACAAAAATGGTGAACATATCCCCCTTCCATGGCATAGGGTTTGGGTCTTCCATTCAATGCTGGGTAATCTTGTTACCTGTAACATATATTCCTTATCCAACCTTGAGGAGCTAAGGATAAGGTAAGGAAAAATAGGTAAATTAAAAATAATGTTTCTTTGAAACTAGAAATTTATTCTTAATAGAAACAACCCCTCCATCCACTTACAAAAGATTGGAGATACCACTTGGTAAGGGTCAGGCCATTGCTCTGATCAGATAAGTGAAGTAGGGAGAGGGTTGTTGCAATGCTTTGTGCCAACCCACTACTCTATATTCAGTAGTAGGGTAGCATCAAAATTGATCATGAAAGCACATGATGATTTGTCATGCATCATTAGATGGACTTTGGCAACCAACTATCTCTTGCCTCACTTGTCAGACCTCGAGCCAAAATCAAGACTACACAGGTTAGGAAGTAGTCATTGTGAATATGATTGTATTGTATTTCATTGTACTAATTAGCTTAAATAAGGGAATAAGGGTTGTTTTGATGGTTGATGATGGGATGCTTTTGATGGTTAATGGGTTGAGCCTTGATGATGGGTTGATTTTGTGAGAAATCCTCTCAATCACTAATACTAGAAAGAACACAAAATCTCAATCTTTTAACTCTATATAGAAAAATGAATTACTTCCTATTCCTCACATGAGGTCCACAAAACCTAATGTACTCTATAAAATTAATATATCCAGTACTATATAAAATGAATATAGCCATCATTCATCAAAGAGAGAATAAGACCATCACAACAAGATAGGGGAGAACTTCCATGTCGAATAACTTCTAGGGGAGAACTGCTAGGTTAAATAAATTCTATTTTAGCAGCATCCAAAGAGAGCTCAAGCAACATAGAATGTATATATTTGTCTTCCTTTGCATCCTCCTTTTATAGAGGGAAACCATCCTTATTGAACAAGGGTAAAACAAGGAAAACTTCATTCATATATCAAAAATATGATCTCTCAAGAAGGATAGAGAAAAATTCCCTATCGATGTTAGAGAGCATGTAATCCATTAAAATGGAAGTGAGAAGCCCCACACAAGGTACATCCACCCCTAAATATTAAATTCAATTTCTTCCACTCTCATCAATAGTTGGGAGGGAGATAAAGTCAATAAATTATTTTAAAAGAAACTTCTCATTAACCATGAATTGAAACATATTTATGATCATTCTTATATCAAGGGCTCTAAAATCTAGAGGGAGAAAAATCAACTTCCTTTTATAAGGTGATCCACACAACCAACTACTACTATTTGTTGTATAAATTGAGGGTAGTTCGTACTAAAAGAATAGGAATTCTCGAAAAAGACTGAAGATATATGAAGATGAAGCATCAAAGACCGGGCAAGAAAGAAGATAATTTCCAAGGTTGGGTCTTTCCTAGAAAGCGATGATAGATACCTAGACACCTAGAACCCCCTAGGTATAATTTCTAGTTTTAGCAGTGAAAGTAAATATCTAGGTAATTCAAAGGATAATAATTAATAGGATACAAATGAATGGGATACCAATTAACATTATGATGAAAAAACATAACTACCATTCTAGCTAGGCTAGGCTGCTGCACTTATATTACTAAGAGCTAGTAAGATTCAATCCAATATTGGAGTGTAGAGAGGCTTTGGGATAATACCACTACACATGGACATGTTCTAAGGAAGTAGCATACATGTTTCTAGCATTTTAGGGAAATTCAATTGAAAGGTTTGAAGGGTTTGAAGGGTTGAAATAGATAATAAGATTAGCTTAGGGTACCATGAAGTGCTACTTCACTTGCATACATGATCTAACAAGTGTTCTTGGACATTTAGTTGTACTAAATATCTAGATTTTAATTATCTATGTAATTGCTTGTACTAAGTCATTCAAAAGGTAAACAAGCTTTTTAGAAAGATTGTGGCAACGCTATTCTATACTTCAATAATTCACCACACTTTTGTGAATGTTCAAATGAGGTTTACCTTATATAGAAAAGGTTAGACTCGTATATGTACTCCATGTATAGAGGACAAGACTGGTGGAAACATGATTTTGTGGGCTTATACTATTGTGATAAAATCCATATCCTATCTAGAACCTTGGTCATAGAACACCCTAGTGAAAAAGTGTTGATGACTTATTGTACTATCTAAATATGGGACTTAATGTCATTCTATTTTTTTCCTAAAGAGTTTCATACTAATGATGTGTACATACTAAAGCATATGCATGCACTATATTTTTATACCCATCCTTTTAAGTGCCCATAGTGAAGTATGTACTTTTTGTCCTAGGAGCCAAGAGACTAGGAGGGGCGTAGTATCCTAAGAGGGATTTTTCTTCATTCTTTCTTTTTCCTAAAGAGTCAAAATCAATACGTATGTACTTTTGGAATAGAGGAAGTTTTTCTCATAGTAGTAGATGCCCATAAGGGATATATGCATCGACATGCCCTCCATAGGAAGCACGATGTTTAAGATGATGTCTTCTTCATTACAGCTTATGATATGGATCGGGAAACTCTCTTGATCATAAAAGTAAGTAGCTTATAAAGATGTGGAGGGTTAGTGAGGATAGGGTCATTTTTATCTCTATATCAACTACTTTTTATTGAGCCCATAAGATATGAGCCTTCTGCATCACACAACCCAAGAGAAGGATATCCTTCTTCATGTAGTCTAATAATTTGGGTCTTAGAGTAAGAAGATTTGACAAATGAACCTTGTCATGGGGTATTCTTCCTTTAGAGTTTAATTGTAGGCATAGATTCTAAGATAATGTATCAAGGCTTCTTCTTAGTAGTGTATAGGCTAAGCCCCTATTATGTTAGGAAAAATTAGCCCACTATTTATTGACATTGAAGATGAGGAAATATCATATATTTTTGTGGTTTGTTGCTTTAGTGTGTAAGTAGTGGTTTGCAAAAATGTGCCTTTTCTTCTAGTTGCTATATCTTACAAAAATATCTTCTAGAAGTTACACTGACATTTAATTACTTTTTTAATTATTAAGCAACTTTATTTTCTTTTCTTTATTCAATAATAAAGCCAATGATATGATATGATACACCTGTCTACACCACAGTTCTTTTTTACTTCATGGAGTTTGAAAGGCTCCAATCTATGAAGAACTCTAATAATTTCTTATTCTACCTCATGAGTTATCATATTAATTCGGTTCCACTAGCTCCTATGTGACCTCTGAAGGGAATTGGAAGGGGGTGTCTTTGGAAGAATCTCAATGACTTCAACAAAGGGGGTGTCTCTAGAATCATAATGACTTAAGGGTATCTCTAGAATCTCAATGACTTGGGGGTGTCTTTGGAATCTTAATGCCTTAAACCCTTCCCACCTAGACTAGGAGTAGAAGCTTGAATCCACCTGAACTAGGAGTAGGAGCTCAAATCCTTGTGATCGACGAGGAAGCCTCCTCTTGCCCCCCATTTTAATTCACTTATCCATGAGTGATACCCAAGGATGAGATTGAAGGTAGAGATGAAGAAGAGGATGAGAGAACTACTCAATAAGGGAAGAAGTGGATGGGAGAACTCCGAAATGAGGATTATTCTGATAGAATCAGGTCTCCAATGAACATGAGGAAGTTAGCATGAAAGAATAGAAAAACAATTTAGCTTTAGGAGTATCTTTAAGATAATGTTGCTATTGCTCCGTGATGGTTCATTCATTCATTCATTCATCCTTCGCACTAGGATTTTCCTCATTTTAGATTATGTAAAATACCCTCTCTTTAGCATAAGCCTTTTGAATGATTGAAGATGATGAGAAGAAAGAAATGAAACATTTCCTACTCCTGAATGCCCAGGAAATGAGGTGCGTAGTGCTTCCCAAAATCTACTAGTAGCAATTCCATAGCTACCTAAACACTTTTTCTAAGAATACAGCCATTAGCAATTCCATAGCTACTTGAAAACAACACACTTTTTCTCTTAAGAATACTACCGTCATTCCTTAATGTTAGCTCAAACACTGGGAAATCAAACTTTGTTAGTTCCTAATTATATGAGATTACATGATGGCTATTATATGGCTATTATATGACTATTATATAATTTTTATAGTTAAATTAAATATTATATAATAGCCATATAATATTCCCATAGTTTTTGTAGTGCTTCTTCTAACTCCTCATCCCTTTCATCCTTCTTCTATCTCCTTAAAAAGCTACCCCTTTCTTCTCTTCCAAATGCATCTCATCATAATCAAAAAAAGAAATGTGGTTGGTTGATTATACCTAGCTCACTAGGTCTAAGAATTATTCCACCAATACATCCTTTGTGATGTATGCCTCATTTAGCACTTTCAGCAAGGCATTTTGATGAGGTTCAAAACAAAGGATGAAAGATGAGAGATATCTAATAAAAGATAGGAGAGATATCTAATGAAAGACATATATCTTGGATAGCATTTTGTGCATTTTTTCCACTATGGTGTACTCACTTTGCTTCATATTTAGACATTCCTACATCTCTCCTATTTGGAGATGCCCTTCTTAAGTTCTTTCTCCTAGTGATTTGGACATTACTTTTTTTGGTCCTTTCCCATTTATCAATTCCCTAGTAGTGTAATGGATTGCTCCCTTTAAGTATAGATAGAGAGAGACTAGGCTACACCCTAAATCCCTTGCTTCCTGTCAGTTGGGGTACTTTGTAGTAACACATAGCACAATGTGTTTTCTTCTAGGGGAAAAAGTCCCCAACCCTAAATGTCACATCCACTCTATATGTTAAACTTGAATTTATTAGCTTGAGGTTTTCAATATTGGTTGCTGGTGCTTGGAAAAAAAGGACATTGATAGGTAGTTTTAATATAGGCCCTTTTGTTATGAAGGAATTTCAAGTATCTATCATTTTGTTTGTGCTTTGGTGAAACAAACATTTGGCAAGTGTCCTTGAAAGAAAAAAATCCAAGCATCCCTTCTAGTTTAGATGTGTCCTTCTAGTGTGTTCAAAGTAATATAAAATTTGATCACGAAATAAAAAAAAAAGATATATGATATACAATATAGATATATCGTATGTCTCTCTATCAATCTATCTAGTAGATATCACCATTCCTATACATCACTAAATCACTTTCTAGAAATAGAAGACAACATTGAAATCAAGAAATACATATATGTACCATATGCATTATATCCACCTATCTATCCATCTATACGATATCACTATTTCAATACATTTTGTATGTCATCATCCATATAAAACAGAAACAGTATATATCTCTTCTCTCTATATACTATAAGTCTATAGAAATAGTAGAGATCCATCTATCTAAAAGAAGTCTATCTCTCTTTGACCAAACAAGTCTTTCAATATCTGATGGCCCTCCCCCTACTTTAATTGTCTCTTCTAGTAGCATAGACACATGTCACACTCATTGATGATATTATCTTTTCAGGTGCACTCATTGCTACTTCTCTAGGTAGATGGTTGGTAGAGTATGTCAAATTATAAAGACTGATGCTTAGTCGTGCACGTAGGTTTCGTTTTGGCTACTTAGGTATCTAACTATAGTTGGCTAGGTAGGCTAATAGGTGACCCATGCTAGCTATTTAGGTAGCTCACTATTTCCATTTAGGTGGTTGCATAGGTGCCCTTGATGCTAGGTACTCAACCAAATGCATGGTTAATCCTTGACCTAATCAGTTTTTTGTAACCAGGTTAAAGAATAGTAATTACATAACATTGGTCATATCATATATAATTGGTATGTTTATTATTATTGTTTCCATATTTTGGTTTACCCAATATTGTAAATGAAATATAAACTCCCTATACGCCAGGTAAGTAAATCATACCATGGCTACCTACTACTGTTGATTAGTGGCCAATCCCATTTCCCCTTTAGTTTGACCCCTAAATAGACTAGATGATGGGCTTAGTTGGCATGCGTCAATGGCTAATTGCATATTCCTTAGCCTCAAATTCCCCCTAATAGGAATCCTTGGGAAAAAATGTCTTTAGTATCATCATTCAATTATGCCTAGCAGTATACATGGCTACAAAGTAAAGTAAAGTAAAGTTATAAAAATTAGCAATGGTTGGTACAAATAATAAACACTGTAACTATACAAGCTAATATCTAGAAATTGAGGTGGCATAATCCTCAAGTAAGGTCTTCCACAATTGTAGGCATTGTGTGCTCTAGCTTCCCTACATGATGGTATGGTGTTGTGGTAGGCTATTGTTGGCACATTTGGCCATTACATGGAGCAGTTGGAATATTTTGTTCAAAATATTAGCACAATCCCTGGTTGTAAATTTGTAGTTTAGTATTGTGAGTTAATGGGTATTCTTGGAGAAGCAAGACAATGGTAAATAATCTTGATGTTGAAGCCTTCTTGGAAAGTAAATTAAAATGCCAAGTTATTTTCTTAAGTGAAGATTGGAATAAAAAAAGGAGGTGATTATTTACCACAAGAAAGCATACTCCCTGTAAATATTGGCAAAATAGACAACACCGTGGGTAATGGATTATCAAAAATCGGCTAAGAGTTGGAAGCAAGTGAAGGACCTAACGAACTACCAATAGGTTTTGAATCCATAAATTTAAAATTATCAAAGGATGTAAAGGTTTTCGTATTGCAGATGAACCCAAATTCACGTATGTCCAAAGTCCCATCGTTAACGTTGCTGGAGAAAAAACTGAAATCAGAAAAACAGAACTGAATGCCATGGTTTTGGGGCAAATCCTTTGGCTTGCCATTCAGGATTGCGCCCACGCATCAGCTGGATTTATGTTGCTAACTCGCCAGATGTCGAACCTGAGTTCGTGGAGAACGTGGGAGGCCCTTCTTTCACCACTAAGCCAAGTTAAAGGGGGTTTCGGGCAGTACTCGCGTGTAGAAAGCGAGATAGAACTGAGGCCAGTTTAGGGCAGAACATAGCGGATATATTATCGATTCCAGTAGAGGTACTTGTGGATTTCAGAAGAATGGACTCCTATTTTTTGTGATGAACAAATCTGGGTTTTCATCCGTACCAATGGCAAATGCCTTTAAAACCCTGGTGGACATTGCTTGAAGAATCTACACCAAATGTTGGACAAAAATTCTGAAAGCCAGACAATTTACTAGTTATCATAGATGGAAGGCAATGAAAATATATGAAGCAAGGATTAAATCACATAATCATCAAAACCTACAGGGCATTTTCAAGAGGTAGAGGTTACAACAGTTGCAGATCCTTACAGAACACACGGTGACATTTCCTAACGCGGCGGCTGAGTCTTCTCCTATGTTGGCAGTTGCTGGTAACGATTTTTGGCTGAAGAAGATATTTTGAATCGGTTGCGGGTAGTTGCAGGATCGGTGCCTTCACCTTCGGGCTCATATTTCAGCCATCCCGAATTTTAACTTCAATTATCGAGGATGCTGAAAGGATAAATTAACTACTGTTACCACCAATAAGGTGGATATTATATTATATTTTTATGGTAAAATCTTAGAGATTAATGACACTTAGTATTTAAAATTTAAATTAAATTAAATTAGATTAGGGATTTTAGATTTATTTTAATAAATTACTTACAAAGGAAATATTTATAATATTTGCAAATATTAATTCCTCCTAACTTTATGAATAACTTCCTAACTCCCTCCTAATTAAATGGGCAAGTAACCTCCTAACTTGTTGAGCAAGTAAACTCTTAATTGGTTGGCCAAGTTACTTGGGAGAAAAGTTAGCTAGGATATTTTGGCATGTAACTACCTTGTAAACCTTATAAAAAGGCTTCATGA